>PVJC01018251.1:0-31553 GCA_004026665.1 Murina feae | reverse complement strand
TTCCTTCCTTCCTTCCTTCCTTCCTTCCTTCCTTCCTTCCTTCCTTCCTTCCTTTTCTCCTTCCTTCTTTTTCTCCTTCCTCCTTCCCTCCCTCCCTCTATCCCTTTCTTCTTTCTATTTAATGAAGTTATTTTGAAAGAATAAAAAATACCTTATACAGATTAGATCTACTGGCTTGATCAAAGAAACACAGTCCCAAAACTAAATATGAATTAAAAATAGCTAAAAATGTATTACTCAGATTTTATAAGAATGTAGAAGAGTACAGCATTCCAAAATCAAGGTAATATTTGTAAGAACCATATATTTTATTCTTGCCCTTTCATTACCCTCCACCTTGATACCTTTGTCTACAAATCCTATAAACCTCACCTGAACTTCACAGCACTTTTGCCTAAGCCCATATGAGTAGGAATTGATAGAGTTAGGATGTGCACCCAGGTCCTCCTAACTGCCAAACCCATGCTTTTAAGCACTGTATTGAACTGTCTCCCAGGAACACAACTGAGGGGGCCACTATCTAGCTGAAAAGTTTTGTTAAGTTGTTGGCAAGTTTAAAATCCATTATGGCAATGTTAAAAACCATTATGTAAGATGGGAAACCATAAAAATACTAGAGGAATTTAAAGGCAACAAAATCTCAGACGTTTGCCAAAGCAATTTCTTCAACGATACAGCTCCTAGAGAAGTGGAAACTAAAGAGAAGATAAACAAATGGGACCACATCAAAATAAAAAGCTTCTGCACAGCAAAAGAAACCATCAACAAAACAACAAGAAAGCCCACTGCATGGGAGAACATTTTTGCAAATGTTATCACTGATAAGGGTTTAATCTTCAATATTTATAGGGAACTCTTAACAAAAGGAAGATAAACAATCAATAAAAAAATGGGCAAAGGACCTAAATAGACACTTCTCAAGAGTACATTCAGAAAGCCAAAAGATATATGAAAACATGCTCAAAGTCACTAATCATCTGAGAGATGAAAATCAAAACAACAATGAGGTACCATCTCACACCTGTCAGAATGGCTATCATCAACAAATCAACAAACTATAAGTGTTGGAGAGGATGTGGAGAAAAAGGAACCCTTCTGCACTGCTGGTGGGAATGCAGACTAGTGCAGCCACTATGGAAGACAGTATGGAGTTTCCTCAAAAAATTAAAAATGGAACTCCATTTGACCCTATGATCCCATTTCTGGGAATATATCCCAAGAAGCCAGAAACACCAATCAGAAGGGATATATGCACCCCTATGTTCATAGCAGCACAATTTACCATAGCTAAGATTTGGAAACAGCCTAAGTGCCCATCAGCAGGTGAATGGATTAGAAAGCTGTGGTACATCTACACAATGGAATACTATGCTGCTGTAAAAAAGAAGGAATTCTTACCATTTGCAGCAACATGGATGGAACTAGAGAGCATTATGCTAAGTGAAATAAGCCAGTCAATGAAAGAAAAATACCACACGATCTCACTTATTTATGGATAATAAAGACCATTATAAACTGATGAACATAAATAGATACAGAGGCAGAACAGCATTGAACAGACTGTCAAACTACAGCTGGAAGGCTGGGGAGGGTTGGGCGGGAGTTAAGAGATCAACTGAAGGACTTGTATACATGCATATAAACATAATCAATAGACACAAGACACTGGGGGAAAGGTCAAGGGGGGGGAAAAGGATACATATGCAATAATCTTTGTAATACTTTAAGCAATAAAACAAAATTTAAAAAAAATCCATTATGGAATTTACAGTTGGAAGAGCATTAGATTTCAAATTGTCGTCAGCCAGGTCTATGTCAAAGATTGCATTTTTAATTTATATTTAATGAAGAAATGACCTCATCTAATCTAATAATCTAATCTAATAAAAGAGTAATATGCAAATTGACCCTCACTCCAAGACACCTAAGCCACGTTCACCAATCAAGCCATGCCCACCAGCCAATCAGAGTGGCTGTATGCAAATTAACCCAGCCAAGATGGAGGCCGGCAGCCATGGAGTTGGAATAAGTAAGAGGCTTCCATTAGGCTGGCTGGGCCTCTGCTCAAAGCAACAATGTTTCAATTATAGAAGATAAATAAACCCCAGAAACCTGATTCTAGCTAGCTTCTCTGGGACATTGGGTCAATGGGAGCTGCAGGCAGCCTGAGCTGGAATAAGCAGGAGGCTTGCCCCAGTGATGGAGGAAGCTAAGGTTCCTGTCTGCCTAGGCCAGCTGTGGCCTCCGCTCACAGCAACAAAGTTTCAATTATAGAAGATAAACAAACTTCTATTACCTGCTTCCCGCCTTGGGCTCCAGGAAGCACTGGGAGCCTGGATTGTCAGGGGCAACATGAACTGGGCTCCAGTTAAAGCAATGAAGTTTCAACTTTAGAAGTTAAATAAATCCCAGCCAGCCTCGCTGCAAACAGTCATCAGCCCCTCACCAAGGCTGGCCAGGCACACCAGCAGGTGGACATCCCCTGAGGGGTCCCAGACTGCAAGAGGCTTCAGACTGGGCTGAGGGACACTCTGAGTGCACAAATTTTTGTGCACTGGCCCCTAGTCTGTATATAAAAAAGCCTAAGTGACTCTTAGGACTAGACAACCGGCTAGTAGCTATGACATGCACTGACCGCCAGGGGGCAGGTGCTCAATGCAGGAGCTGCCCCCTGGTGGTCAGTGCAGTTCCACAGCCAACCTCCTGTGGTCCTCCCCCCACAGCCTGCCCTGATCGGCCCCAATCTCCAGCCAGGTCAAGGGACCCCACTGGGCACGAATTTGTGTACTGAGCCTCTAGTGTTTTAAGAATTAAGGACAGAAAACCCTTAGTGATAGATATTTTAGTCTTGGGGAAGAACAGTATCACAAGGTATCCTTAATTTCCAGAAATTAATGTCAGAATTATATTTTTCTTATAGCAATAAACATTTTGATGTTGACAATCCTTATGTACATATATATGCATATATAATATAATTTATATATGATGTATAATCTACTCTAATAAAAGAGTAATGTGCAAATTAACCATCACTCCAAGACACCCAAGCCACACCCACCAGCCAATCAGAGCGAATGTATGCAAATTAACCCATCAAAGGTGGTGGTTAATTTGCATACACAGGAGAGCAAAGACTAAAGACAGCGTAGAAGGAAGCCAAGTGCTGCAGAAGGGAGCCAAGCATTGGAGAAGGGAACAGAGCCGAGGCAGCAGAGACAGTGAAGAAAGGAGGGAGAAGGGGAGGTAGAGGAGGAGAGCTGAGGCGGCGGAGACGGGAGCCGAGGCGGGCTTCACTCCCTTCTCTGTTTCACTCTGGCTCAGGAAGCCCTATTCTTGCAGGAATCTTCCTGCAACGGGCTACTAGTTACATATTAAGGATGAAGTATCTCCACACTTGTTATTTGAAAAGATCTTCAAATAATTGATGGGAGAATTTGTGTCTATGTAATTGAAAAAATACCCATAGTATATACCAAAAATATGTATGTATATTACATATCTAATGGAGATTCTTTCCAGGACATCAGTAACTAATCCTAAAATCAAATGAATGAGGAAGGTTAGATTTTTTTGCTTTGCTTAGTTTTGTTACTGAAAACCAAGAGATTAAAATAATGTGGTGATAGCTAATTTAATAAAGCAGAGCTGTGATGATTAAAAAGACAAGCCAATCTTCATGAATTTTCATTCCTTGTGTGTTAAGGGTAATAAACTGTTAGGCTATGTATATCATTAGATCCCATTGATTCTTCCAAAATAATGAAAAGAACTGAATATTCTTTTAGTTCATGTATTAAAGTTTTAAATGGTAATTTCAGCTTATTTCTGAGCACTAAACTTGGCTCCTTAATGTGGGCCACATTGGTGTTTTGTTTTCTTTGTTTGTGTTTGTTTTTCACCACAAAGTATCTTTTAAGGTATTTTATGTGCTTGTCGGTGAGTGCTTCCTATTGAGAGAGGGCACAGAATAGAAAGACAACAGCGAGGCATTTTCACACAAGGCATCACTTGCTCTGACTGCCTTTGTTGTGCTTTTCCTGGGGCCAGCGTGGTAAAAGAAAGGATCCTCATCATCCTGGGCAAGGACGGTGGGCCGCCTGGTGACTGGGAGACAAAGAGACGACCTTGTTTGTGAAAACATTCTAATATGGCAATTTGGGAAATGGATAGATACCTCAGAAGGTCTGTAAAGGCAACTAGTCACATACTCAATGTGTATTATACAACTTTTCTAAATTTCTGGAATTTACTGTTTACTGATGATCAGCCATGATTTGAATTTTAATTGTCCATGGAGCGCAGATCCCCATGTACCATATAACCAATAGGAATAAATGGGGTGCACTCTCTAAGTCCCATTTCCAGGTCATATGCTTTTATTCACTCTAATAATACTACCTTCCTAAAAATATATGCACTATTGCAGTCATTTTATATATTCAAATATTTGTTTACCTCTTCTTTTAATTTTTCTAGGAGGAAAAAGAAATCTCCAAATAAAAGTCACTGTAGCTAAAGCATTAAAAATGTGCACTTTCTGTGTTCAGGACAGAAAATCAATGGAGATTAGCGGTAAAGAGACTTGGAATAGTAGTAAATTAACAGTGACTACTGTTAATGACTTAGACTGGTTTTGAAAATAAGTCTTTTCCCATAAGCCTAGAAGAAGGAAAAACCCATCATCATTACAAGTTTTACAAATTTAGCCTACTCTAAAATAAATGTCATAATAATAAGACGGGTCGTAACAGTTATTTAGGCTTTTATATATATACTACAGGCCCAATGCACAAAATTTGTGCAAGGGGTTCGGCCCTCACAGCTGTGGCTTTGGCTGGGATGTCATCCAGAAGAATGTCCAGAAGGTCGCTCGGCTGTCTGGTCTAATTAGCATATTACAGTTTTATTATCTATACTAGGGGCCTGGTGCACAAATTTGTGCATTCGAGGGGTGGGGGTCCCTCAGCCCGGCCTGTACCCTCTTGCAGTCTGGGACACCTCGGGGGGGATGTCCACCTGCTGGCATGCCTGGCCAGCCTGGGTGAGGGGCTGAGAGCCATTTTCAGGCTGCCCACAGCCCCTTCAGGGTTCGTGCACTGGGGGGTGGGAAGGCTGGTGAGTGCAGGCCTGGACGTTTCCCACCGGATGGCCCACGATTGCACATGCCTGGTGGGCCCACACCACTGAGGGGACACACCTGGTGCAGAGTTGGGTGGCAAGCCAGGGGCGGACGCTGGTGCAGAATCCCTCAGTGGGGTCCTGCTGCTGAGCAAACACACCCGGGGTGGAACTGGGCACTGAACTGGCTTCGCATTCTCTGCACCGTGCAGCAGACGCTCCCACACACCCTGTGGAGGCCCCTGGGGGGCGGATGAAGGTAGCAGACCCTGGACGGGTGTTCCTGGACACCCTGTGGAGGCCCCCAGGGCAGAGCCAGGCAGTGGACCCAGGACAGGTGTTCCTGGATGTCCTGCAGAGGCCCCCGGGGGGCAAAGCCAGGCAGCAGACCCAGGACGGGCACTCCTGCACACCCTGCAGAGGCCCCGTGCTCCTGCATGCCCCGGGGAGGCCCCCAGGGGGTGGAGCCAGGCAGTGGATCCGGGACAGGCGCTCCTGGATACTCCTCGGAGGCTCCGGGGGTGGAGCTAGGCAGCAGACCCAGGACAGCTGCTCCTGGACGCCCCGAGGAGGCCCCAGGCCAGACCCCCCCTCCCACTGAGTTGACACACCCAGCACAGCTATGCCGGCCGGACGTGGAGGCTCCCAGTGCAGAGCCGCCCTGCCAGCCTCCATCTTGGCTGGGTTAATTTGCATACAGCCTCTCTGATTGGCTGGTGGGCGTGGCCATGAGCAGAGGCTCAGTCAGCCTAGGCAGCCAGTTGCAACAGAAGCCTTTGGTTTGCTCTAGCTCCATGGCTGTTGGCCTCCATCTTGGCTGGGTTAATTTGCATACAACAGCTCTGATTGGCTGGTAGTAACGGTCAATTTGCATGTTTCTCTTTTATTATATTAGATATGATAGCTGTTTTTTTATTTACTCACATACTTTTTAACTTATTAAAATCTCCTTTTTTTCCTCCAGAGATTGAAATGCTTGGCAGGTTCTAAAAGTTGTAGAGGGAAATATCGCTGTTTTCCAGTCCTGTTTCTATGCTCACCTTTGTTCACATGTTCCTCCCTCAAGTCGGCAGAGACTACAGAATTCTGCCTAGCAGTTCAGCTTCCTGTGTGTCTGTTGCCCCTCTACACATATTGTAAACTGCCAATCATTCCAGTCTCCTTATTAATCAATATTTACATGTGTGATCTTCCTCTTCCAGCAGCTGACTAAAATATCTCTGCTATGAATGTTTTACTGCTCATAGTTGCGGGGCTGTGTGTTGCATGCTCGGTTTGTCTTTTTAAATCAGAAGTATAACATTAACTATTGAAGCTCATTAAACGTGTTTTACTTTGGAGTCATTTCCTTTGTTTCAATGAGATCTGAACAAATGACAGTGTCTTTATTAGACACTTGGTGTGCTCAGTAGTCAGTACCAAAATGTAATGACGTAGGGGAGAAGCCTCCAATCGTTTCACTAGCCTCTATTTAGTCACCTGTGCACAGTTACATAATGCAATCACTTGGGTGTGTATTATGCAACCAGTATATGTTATAAAGTACTAGGGGCATTGTCTCGAAATTATAATTTTTTAATGACTAAAGGAAGTTGAATACCTGCACCCAAAAGAGACCTCTAGTTTACAATCAATTGCAGCTTAGTTTAATGGTGTAGATTTTGTGGGACATAGATTGGCCCTCTGTCTGTGAAGGCAAACCATGTGTTTTCTCTAGGAAAGAACTGTGATTCCACTGTGGAGCCTCATTAGCCTGCCTGTGTGCTGAGGTGGGGAGTTTTCACTGTCAGGTACAAGCCTTATCTGACTCCTCAGTTCTCTGGTATCTTCCCAACCGCCAGTCAACTGCCAGTGGAAGCTCTTGGGCCTCAGTTAACCAGTAATAGAGACTAGCACTTTTTTTTAGTAAAACCTCAAAATCAACGCTTCTCAACACACATCAAAGTTCCATTAAGAAAGATTTTATTTTTGCAGAATTGGCTAAAGGATGAATGGTCCCTGTATTCTCTCACAGCCTCTGTAACCTATTCTATACCAACAGCACTTCATACCTGTATTATATCACTCTAGTTCTTTTAGGACATTTTTACTTGAGAATTTCATTTTAGCAATATGTCAGTTAACTTACATTTAAATGGCTTTATAAGAAATAGACTGATGACATTTTTTATTACAAAATTTTGTTGAAAACGTTGCTTTAAACACTCACAAGAAAAACATATCTTTTGTTTCATTCCTGGAAATTACAATACTTGTCTTATGCATTTGGTTGTTTTAACTAAAAGGCCTGGGGAATTTACAAAAAAAAAAAAAACTTTGTAGATTTGTTTTCTGGTAAGAGTAATACTTAATTCTTTTTTTATACAAATATTTAGCACTTACTGTGTGCGGGATACTCTCCTAGGCACTGTGACTTCAGCATTTATAAAACCAAAGCCCACGCTGTGAAGGGGAAGACAGATGGTACATAGGCAATAAGTATTTAATAGGTCACAGGATGATGGTGCAACATGAAAGTTGTGTGTGTGTGTGTGTGTGTACACACATTCTGTCTTTGATACTTTACGTGTGTAGTAAGTTAGTAAATTCCCTTTACTGAGCTCATAATATATTACGTGTGTAGTAAGTTAGTAAATTCCCTTTACTGAGCTCATAATTATTCTACCTTTATACTTGAACGAGAGGCCTGATGCATGAAATTCATGCAAGAGTAGGCCTCCGCAGCTCTGGCTGCCTGGATCACTCCCTCGCAGCTGCAGGCAACTGCCAGCAGCTGCCTGGATCCTTATGCCTGGATCCCTTCCTCAAAGCTGCTGTGGCTGCCTCAATCCCACAGCTGCAGCCCAGGCTTCATTCTGGAAAGACATCTGGAAGGATGTCTGGTCCAATTAGCATATTATTATTTTATTATTATAGATTATAGATAATGACAACTGATAGAATATAATCGTCAGTTAGTAACCTGAAGAAAATTGAAGAAAGATAAGGGTATTTGGGTCCAGAAAAAAATATTTAAAAAGACATAAAAATGAAAATAAAGCATTAAAATCCCTAGTAACCAGAAAGAATTGCATTGTTATAATTTTTTAAAATATATTTTCTATTTTTAATATCCACATGCATAAATACATTTTTATTTTAAAAAATAGTATTTATCCATGTCATTTTGCTTCCTGTTTTATACTTACCATGAACTTCTTACATTTGATTTTATATTATTCAATTGTTCTTTAAAGATGTCAAATTAATTCACAATTTGTAAAATGTCCAAATCTTTGCCCATCTTTTGTGCTTATTTTTTACTGTTAGCTTGTATTTATAGCTAATTAACCTATTTTAATATTATACAAATTGTTATTCTTCAATATGTATTGAAAATCTCCAAATCTCTTTTATATTATGTTTTTATTTTGGTCAAGTAATTTTTATTTTTGTTAAATAAAACATTTATAGTTTCTTAGTTTCTTGTATATATTTAATCTGCATTTTTCTTAAGATACTTATTATGTAATCTTCTTGTAGAAAAAATTTAACGCATCTGAAATATATTTTAGTACTTAATGGGACACCAACACTATTTTCTTTTGTATAGATAATCATTTGGGCCAGCATTTATTTTCTCAAATAATAGAAATATCATATTTGTTTATATTAAATTATCATAAATAGTTTTCCCTGATTAGCTATTCTGTTCCACTAATTTATTTGTATCCTATATTACTATCTAATTGGTGATTACAATGGGTTTATAGTATGTTCTGACAGATGGTAAACAAATCTGCTCAATTATTTCTCTTGTTATACTTCCCTTGGCTATTCTTCAGCATTAGTCTTTAATGTTAAATTTAAAACCATTAATTCAATTAACAACATATAGACCTTGTACTTTTCTTATTATATTTGTTTTTATGTAATTTGTAAGTTTTATAACATTTATGAATGGACAATTTTCCCCTTTGTAAGTGCTTATTTTTAAATTGGAGAAATATGTTATTTTGGCACATTTTTCATGTCAGAATTCCCTTATGAAATTATTCTAGTATCTCTTTGGTTTTATAGGTGCTATCTTTAGACACAAACTTTGTCATTTATGTTTGATGTTAATAGTATGTATTTTACATTCTTAGTGTATTTACAAGACTCTCTAAGCAAGTGTTAAATATAAATGACAGTAGCAAAACTCTCAGTCAAGTTTCTGAATTTAAATGTAAGGGTTTCATTAATTTGTAATTTATTAACTAATTGTTGTTAGTATTCAGTAAGTAGTTTTTACCATGTTTAAGTCATTTCCTTCACTTTTCAGAAATGGGAGTTTTATTAAATATTTTGAAACAATATTAGTATAATAATATGGTTATTTTTTGCTTCATTTACTACATTCTATTTTCAATATTTTAACTTCCATTTTATATATTTATTTGAACATCTGATTTATTTACAGTTTTTACTTGTAATACAGGGTGGGGCAAATGTAGGTCTACAGTTGTGAGTATGCAAAACACTAAGTTTATTCTTGTATTATTATTTATGAATTATTGCATTGTTTTTCATACAAACAACCGTAAACCTACTTTGCACACCTTGTACTTTTCAAAGTATGCAAACTTCATAAAATAAATTGAGGATATTTCCTTCTGTGATCCAATACACTTTAAATAGGGTCAGGGCTATTAATATTTCCTAGAACTCATCTATGGCGAAATCATCTAGTCCTAGCACTTTCATGAAGGTTGCTCTTTAATCATATTTCTAATCCATCCTACAGTAATTGCTCTTTTCAAGTATTCTGCTTCTTGCATTATTTTGGAAATACGAATTTTGACAGAGTATCTGTTTCTGGAGCTGTTGTTCTATGTTAGTGTCATAGAGTTCAAGTATTATTTGATTTCTTTCTTTTTAAAATGTCTTCTTTATCCCTAATTTAGTTTCTTTTCTCACTCCTTTTTTATCTCATTTTATGGACATTAAGTTTTTCTGCTTTTGCCCTCAACCCTCATTCTAGAATAATAGGAAGAAGCAGGCTCTTGACATGCCATGGACACCACCTCCAATATATTTGCTATTTTTTATAGCAATGGATGTGGCAAATTGATGATGTAGACTTATGACTTTTCTTGATTTGGATTTTTTAGCACAGTCTGTGTGTCAAATAACAATGACAAACAATTGTTTTAAAAGAAATGAAGGTTTTGACTAAACAAACCATGTCACCTTCAAGTTATTTAATTCTGAAATGTATCAACACTCTTTATTTACAGTAACAGCCAAATTGACACTAAATGAACAATGGTCTTTGGGAGTAGCAGCAACTACAAAACCACTGCATTATAAAATTTTCTGTGCTGTTTATTTAAAAACAAATCCTTCTTTGTAACAATATCACAAAATACTCTGAATTTGACTCTTCAAATGACTTGTGAACAGTTTTCGTGGCAAGATGTCTTTTGATTGCCCAGCTGATTCCTTAATGGAATAGTTGTCATTTTCCTGGTCATGTCTGTGTTTCTTTGTAGACATCTTGTCAGTGGTTTTTGGAAATGTTGACTCATCTGGGAACTCCAGACACAAGAGCATGTTATCTAACTCCCACAGTTAAACTTCTGTCTGCCTAGACCTGTCATTTTCTGGAGCAAAAATGGAATCAATTTTTTTCTCTTTCTCTCCCTTTTTACTTTATTTAGAGCTTTCACTTATGTTTAAAGAATTTTGTAAGTAGAAATGTTTTCCTGCGTGAATTTAACACATTTAGCCTGGAATTTATTTTTTATTGGAGTGCCATGGAATGCAAAATTGGAGTGTGTGCAAAAAAAGGGCCCCTTGGGAATGAAGCTGCTGTTTTCTAAATAATTTCACTCACAGGGCAGTAAAGTTGGCACCAGGAGTTGTATTATTTTAATTCTTTTATCACTAGCTTTTGATGAGGGCTTCAATGTTTATTACATTTATGAGAGTCAAAGATGTAACCCAAACAGGCAGCTTTCAGACAAATCGATAAGACAAAGAGGTTGGGGCTTGCGGTGGTGAATTAGTAAAGTCATAGAGTCTGTTCATACAGCCTTCTTGGCCTTGAACTCTGTGTCTGGTGATAAGACTGTCTCATTACCTTCCAGTACAGCATCCTCACATGGGCTGTTTCTTAAGTAACTTCAATTCAGAATAATCGACATGCCAAAGTGGCACATTGGTGCAGCCTACAACTGGATCCCGTCAGTTTGTAAACAGTTTATGTTTATCTGCATAACCAAATTCCAGGAGAATCAGCCAATTCCCTGGGCTGAGAAGTTGAAAATTGAGTAATTGCCTGTAGCCGAAGAATCATTTTTAAACTCCCTGCATTCTTTTGGCTTGATATTCAAAATGCAATTTAAGTATTCTTAAGTCGTTATTTTCTTCATTGTATTACCATGCATCAAGGATTGTTTCCTGCACTTTAGCCACTTTGTTCTGCTGTTGCCACTTTTTCATCTTCTATTCAAGTTGAAGGACTACAAGGTCCATTAAAACATGAAAGATTTAAGTGTAGATTATGTTATAACTGTCATATACCATATTTTACCCCTTATACTTCTGTTCTGTGAATTGCTTATTCTTCTTCTATTAATGCTCTTCATTTATATCACACTCATATATTTGATTGCACAATTTATTTTAGTGCTCCTGCAGCCTGTTGTTAATAATTGGAAAGTTATAGGATTTTGTAATTGTATTCTTACCTCAAGAAGAATCATTTTTTAAAGCACATCTTACAAGTGCTTTTATAGAGGTATGTAGAAATATAAGTATCACATTCATCAAATATATTCAAGAATTGGGGAAAGAATTACATTGATACTAAAGTGACTACAGATTCACATATCAGCATAATTATAGGTATGATATCTGTACAAAGAAAGCCATAATCAAAAGAATAAAGAAATTAGGTTCTTTGTAGAGAAATCAAGCTAGATGAGTGACCTTTAATACATTATATATAGTACATCTTTTTTATCAATGGCTATGCATCTTTTCTCAAAAAGTATTGAATGGCTGTGTTTTCCAAAGTTTGTCTTGATAAGGGATTGTGGAGTTATAAGAGTTGGGGTCGTAGCTTTTGTAAAAGTGAAATCAGATTATTTTTGCTGAGCTGTACATATTTTAAAATTATTTTAAGTAAAAGTTATATATTATATATCTTGTTTAATATAGTAAAGTTTCAATATTTAGAAAGTTTATATGAAAGCTACTTTATTATTTAGTTTATTTTTTATAGTGTAAAGTTTTGTTTATGTGATATTGGTAACCAGCTCATTGTCGAGAATGTGCAAGCACCCCTGGATCCCTACTACTTTTATGTCATCTTTTTAATAATGAGCAATCGAGGAAACCCTGAGCTTTCTCTTATTATACTTAGATTTTTATCTAGCTAGCCTCTGTTTCATACATTTAGGGTTGTGATGTATAGTGAATATAAACTTTTAACTTTAATTCAGTCTTGTGTTCCAGGAAATAGTCAAATAAAACTATACATTTTTTTGGAAGAAATAGTCTACCCATGCATCACCAGGAAAATAGTAAAACTTTAGTTCTTCCTAATTTTACCCCCCTTCCTTCTCTAAAGATACCTACCACGCCTTTCCTTAATCCTCACCCTCATGTCCATTATTTAGTGGGTCCATTGTAACCACAATACCAAATTTCATTTCAGAGTAACTAATCTCCTAGGCAAGGATGTTCCTGTTGTTTTCAGGGCTGTTGTACTTGCTTCCTTCTTAGGCTTTGAAAGGCCTAGGTGTATGTCTTTCCTGAGATCTTGATGAAACAAGAGGATGGTAAATTCGTGGTGCAGAAAAGAAATGCAAACAAATGAATGACAATTTTTTTTTTTATTTAGGGAAAACTAACTTTTTTTGAGCAAGATGATTTAATAGTAAATGTGTTTTTGTATCTCTATCGATGCATTTGTTTTAAATATCTAATTTCTTCCAATTCCAGCATTGTTTGGGTATTTATTTATGTATCTATAAATTTAATTAGTTGTACCCTTACTCTGTTCCAAAATTAATTAAGTGAACTTTCCACGTACAAACCAATCTTTTGAATTAACTTGTCCTCTCTGAATCCTCGAACAAAGGGGGACACGTACAGGCCATGCAAGAAGGAACTCTTTAAAGCAAGTGGCTCTTAGGCATGCAGCCTGAGAGGACTCAGTATATGAGTTTTTCCAACATATTTTATTGTAACTCTTAAAAATTGCTGGACAGGATTGTCATTTCTCAAACAGAAGATTCAAGACTCCTTAAGGCCATGATATTGAAAGCATCCCCTGGCAATGTTAAAAATGCAGATTACCTACAGGCTCCACCTGTTGAATTAGTAGCTGGGAGTGGGGCCTGTCATCACCTTTGAAACACACCCTCCCTCCAGAAAGTCTGATAGCTGAGGACTTGTGACATATATTTTGTGGGATATCTTACAAGAGGTTTTTGTTTGTTTGCTTTGCTTTGTTTCTTTGCAGCGTAATTTGGGAAAATAGATGTTTTAAAATCTGTAAACTGTTCATTCATTTGGTTATCTTTAATGATGGTATATAACCAGACAACTAAAACTTTGGGCTGCCTGTCACCATGTGAGCCAATTAAGCAGAGATAGGCTTGAATCATGTATGAGTGTTTATTCCAATAATGCCGGCAGTATGGGAGAACAGCAGGTCATCCACAAAAATGTGCTCTGCCTCTTCCCGTAAGCCAGGTGCTTATATTGGGTAGAAGGACAAAGATTACATGGGAAAGTAGGAATTACAGGCATGGGGAAGTGGGCAAGGTGTAATGGTTACAGGCAATAGGACTGGGGGGTGCAAAGGGCACGTGCCTCCAGGACTAGATTGTCTCAGCCTCAAGGTTGTAAATCGTTCCATGTTGATAGTTCTCGGAAAAGGAGGATGGACTGCATTTCAATCTTGGCTCCCATGTCCCAGGCCATACAACTCCCAGCCAGGTTAGAACGTGCTTTCTCTAATCAGAACAGAACCATCATGGTGCACAGAGCACAATTAATATTTCTTATAATTGTAGCTGGTCCCCACTATTCTATTGCTGCCCCTAACAGTTATACTCTTTTAGGTGTATTGGCCAAAAGTAAGGTTTCTGGCTTTTCTATAATTCACACACTGAGTACGTTCCTTGCTAATAAGGAAGAGCAGGAGGCGGGTTATGCTGTTGCCATGTGGGAGCATCCCTTGAGGCTTGTAGTCTTAGGAAGCGGTTAGACCTGAAAACAGCTAACTTGGATTACATTTGATTTTGCTATTTAACTATTTAGTGTCATCACATAGAAATATTCAGTCCTGGAAAAACAAATTATATAAAAACTAAGATGATCTTGGTAATTTTGGAAGGCAGTGATGCTTACTACTTTGCCAACAACACACAGATTTTGGTAACTTTGAGGGCCAAAAGGAAGGACAAGACTTCAGATGAAACCATTTGCTACTAACCTAGAAGCTTCAGAGTCTTCCTGTGTTTTTCTCTTAGCTCTTTAGGCCTGTGGGATGTCCAGGTCCTGGTGATGAGCTTTAGCCCCTGCATTTAGAATTTCAGTTACAATTTAGCTAAATTCATTAGATCATGACTACCCAGGCTTTGATAATTTGCTTCTTATGAGTGTGCTTTTTAAGAGCAAAATGCTCCCATCTGTAACAGAGCCTCTCGTTCCTACTCCATAGCCAGACTATGTATTTTCTGTTTTAGGGGAAATGGAAGGCAAAATGTAAGTATTATGATTATTAATATTTCCAAGGCAAAAATACAGTGTTTGTTTTGTTATTTAAATTGACACCTTTTGATATTTTGATTTGCTCTTTTGTCACTAGGATTTGTAATGTAAACCATAAAGGAAATATTCTGAGAAATAGATAGTATTTTAGGTCACTAGATACTGAAAGGCAAGTCTCCATGACTTTGCTCTTCACATTCGGAACAGGGACAATAATTTGTAACTGAATTTTAAAGGAATAATTTATTGAGACATTCATGTACCAAAAATATATATATATATATGTAAAAGTTTACATAAAAATATTCACTGCATTTGGTTATGTCCCTAACCTCGATCCAGGTTGTGGAGATGTAACCAAAGAGGAAGGTGAAAATCTGCCTTGAATTCTCTCTAGTGATCTCACTTCTAAAATGTTGGTGATGAAGGTTAGAGGTACAGCTCCAGTGGTATTTTCAACTTGGTTTGAAAAGAAACTCCTGGTACTTATTCCTTGCACTCAAAATAAATTATGCTGAACTGAGTCTTGCTCTAACAATGCAGCTGATAGGGTTAAGTCATGATCCTTTAAAAGTGGAATGCTCAGCGTAGCTCTGGCACCTGCCAATGAACAGAATCATAGCTTCACATGTCCTTACTGGAAGCTGGAATTTATAAGTCCATAGATCTCGTCCGCTGGCAACAAAATAAAAGTATAGGTCCTATGAGATCCAAATTAAAGACTCCCAAGTTCACATCTTCCCAGATTAGCACAAAGTGCAATTCCTCCTGCTCCATCACCCTCTGGAATGTCATGTCCTAGCATGTCCAGGCTACTTATTCATTTCCAAGAAGTTAGTCCTGGTTATTTTACCTCACTGATAAAATCTGTGCTCAAATACACTTCAACGTGAAGGGACCACTCAATACCTACCAGACATGCTGGGTGCTCCAGAAAACGCCACTCCTGCTGCAGTACAATGACCACACACACATCGTCCAGTTAGTTTGCCCTTTTCCACTTTTGCTGCTGCCATAGCTATTAGGGATCAGAGATTAATGTCCCCAATGCGTCTGTCACAGCATTACTCCAACCAGGTCTCCACAGACACTAGTCTTTGCTGACTGGTTCAGGCTTTGGTGGCAGCTGTTCCTTAAAGACCCCGTTCCAGCTCTGCCATGCCCACTCTGTGCTGGAAAGAGCACAAGCCTTCTCCCCATGTTAAAACAGCTGCCATTCATTCTGCTCCCGATAGCCCCTGCAGGGTGCCTGCTTTAGTAGGGTTAGGACATCAATTATACATTATTCTTACACCCAGCCCTTCCTTCTGATTTCCTAATCCCTAGTATTACACTTGGGTTACTAGTCCAACGTTATCCTTATGTTGAGATTTCTCATGGGGTCACTGTTTTTCTATCCCAGAAGTCAGATTTACTCTAACAATGTTGATTCTCAAATGCAAAGGAAATGGGTTATGGACCCTTTCAATTTCCCTTATCCCAGAAACTGTTTTAGTCTATGTCAATGAAGAGATTCTTACAGATTCCTACAGGACGGGTATTGGGTAATTTGCATGCTAGCCAGCAACATGCTGTACTTGCCTTTGCCTGAGCAAACTAGATCTTGTTATAATGGCTCTTTCTCCACTGACTTTAGGTGAGCTTAAATGGATGCTTGCCTTATAGAACTAAAAGGCAGCATCAGCAGACCTAATGGAGTCTCTGCACCAGGGTTTGAACAAAGATCTCCCCTCCATGCAAATAGCAATTTTCATTCTTCCGCAGTGGTAATGCCTAGCCTCCCTGGGCAGTCTGCCACAGAGTGAAGGGCAGCAGCAGACTATCTGAACTCTAACCACGTACCGACGGAAAAGAATTTTATTGATGAGTGATTTCTAAAGCCTCGACTCTATCCCCACTGTTGTACCAGACAACATTGAACACCTGTCAGGAAATTGGCAGTTGCAAATAAGTTAATGCAATTTTTCCCTAAAAATCATAAAATTTGTTAATAGCCAAGGTTCTGGGATCTAAGGTAAGGATCTTCCTCTATCACTTTTGAAATGCATTGACCTCTTACCTCTTATTCAAGTCAAACAAACTCTTTAAGCTTTGGTTTTATCTTCACAGCAGTTATCAGTTGTTGTAAGTATAAAATGAAAGATTAATATAAAATATTGAGCATATACCTGACATAACGAGGCTCTCAAATGCTCATCTGTTGCATTAAAATCTTCACTTCTTTGTCAATTTCAACATCATTCTTCGTCATGCTTTATGGAGGCTTAGTAGCAGAGACACATCATCCAGGAGACAAAAAGTTTCTGAACTAAGAAATATTAAAAATTCGTTAAGTCCTCTTTTGAATAGGGTTCCAGTGCTCTTCTACCAGAACTTCATTTAAAAATGTTCTTTACGTGTCTCTTCCTCACAGTTCTATACCTAAATGTTGAGTTGAGTAGCAACAAACCTGCTTTTCTTCTCTTCTTTATCTCTGTCCATTTTTAGTGTTTCCATTATGATATCCAACTTTCAGGGCTCAGCAAAAAAAGGGCCACTACTTTTTCAAACCCTTCTCATTGTCATGAGAACCATTACTAGGAATGAAACATTTTCAATTCGACACTAAAAAGCAAAATAAATAACATGTATGGTGGTAAGCTGCTGCACTAAAGATGTTCCAAAACTCCCCTTGCTCACTATCCTATAATTCACCTGTCAACAGCTCTATTTATGTGAAGATTGTTTGTATGGGTTATTGTCTATATACAGGCATAAATGATAAGGCCATCCACATTCATCTATGATAAACAGGACTCTAAATTATATATCACTTTAAATGTAAGGTGATAAAGATCCCAGAAAAGCAGCTTCTCATTTTTTGTGAACTCAGCAGATAACGAATGGATTGGTAATGTGTGGAAGTTTCCAAGACTATGCTACAGTGTGCCTGTTATCAGTCGAGATGCTGTCATTAAAACAATTTAGAATGGCCCAGCCAATGATTTCCCAGAATGCTGTAGTAAGGGCTGCCACCGGAGTTTTGTGAAGTCCTCAGAGAGTCTATGGTTTTATCATGCCCAGGGCTAATGGTGTATCAAGGGTGTACCCAGAGTAATCCTCTGTGGTAGCTTATGAATGGGCCTTGTGATCAGCAAAGAAGTAACATTCCCAGTTGCTAAATTCAAAGAATAAGCATCTTAATCCCCTTAAATGTTTTAGATTTAATTGATTCTGAAGATGTGGGAGTCCACTGCTTTACCAGGCACAAAGAAGCGTGGGCACTCTGTTACTTCTGGGAAATGCCTACAGAGAGACTGCTACCATTTGGAGAATACAGGGCATTTTTGTGAAGCAGTTTGATTACAGTAATCTAATCTAATAAAAGGGTAATATACAAATTGACCCTCACTCTGTTACACTCATAAGCCACACCCACCAACCAATCAGGAGCAAATATGCAAATTAACTCAACTAAGATGGTGATGGCCACAGAGCTAGAGTTGCCCCGGGCAATGGAGGAAACCAGGGCCCTGTGGGCCCTGAGCTCTACTCAAGGCTACAAAGTTTCAATTATAGATGATAAACAAACCCCAGATACCTGCTTCCAGCCAGGCACCCCAGTAGGGACCCAAACCCTGAAGGAACTGTGGGCAGCCTGAAACAGCCATCAGCCCCTCACCAAGGCTGGCCAGGCACGCCAGCAGGTAGACATCCCCTGGCCTGTGCCCTGTCGCAGTCTGGGACCCCTCTGGGGATGTCCACCTGCTGGCATGCCTGGCCAGCCTGGGTGAGGGGTGATGGCTGTTTGCAGGCTTGTCAAGCCCCCCCCAGTGGGGACCCTCATCCCATGGGGGTGTGGCCAGCCTGGATGAGGGGCTGATGGCCGTTTTCAGTCTTCCCACAGTCCCTTCAGGGTTTGGGTCCCTACTGGGGTGCCTGGGCAGCATGGGTGAGGGGTTGAAGGCCATTTTCAGGCTGCCCACAGCTCCCATTGACCCAAGGTCCCAGCGAGGCTGGTTGGAATCAGCTTTCTGGGATTTATTTATCTTCTATAATTGAAACTTTGTTGCTTTGAGCAGAGGCCTAGGCAGACCGGGAAGCCTCCTGTTTGCTTTACCTCTATGGCTTCTATAATTGAAACATTGTTGCCTTGAGCAGAGGCCCAGCTGGCCTAGGCAGGCAGTTTCATTGCTGGTTCAATGGAAGCCTGCTGTTTGCTCTAGCTCTGTGACTGCTGGCTGCCATCTTTGCTGGGATAATTTGCATATAGCCACTCTGATTGGCTGGGGGCATGGCTTGGCTGGTGGGCGTGGCTTAGGTGTCTCAGAATGATGGTTAATTTGCATATTATTCTTTTATTAGATTAGATATATTAATGTGAATAAAATTATTCTTCTGATAGCAAATTACATAACAGGAGAAAAGGTAAATGAGTAAGGTCTGCTTATAATAAGGCAGGCAGCAGATATTTTTGCAATTCACTTAGTAAAAGAAAACTATAAAATGTTCTTGTAAATAAAGGTAATTAATGTATGTTTCAATTTTTGTTCATCAGTTTATTTCTTATTCCACAAGGTACAATTTCGAGAAACCTCTAAGGAAGAGTGGTAGGCGGGTGAATGGGAGTGGATTATTGTTAATGGTTGTTTAACACTTTGAAGGTTTGATGAGCAACTGTTGAAATATTTTATTTACCGGAGAAGAAACCATTAATCTATCTTGTACAAATAACTCACAATCAATAGCCATGTGTATCCTAAGGTCTTCTCTGATAGAAGTAGAAAGCTTTTAATATACATTAACAGTTGACAATTTTGACAATTACAATTGAATTTTTGCTGTTTATCAACGTGATCCATAGGAAAATATTCTCTTAAAGCAATGTAAGTTATTATATCTTGGAATTATTTATTAAAGTATGCTAGTTTTGTTGTACTTTTAAAAATGAATGCATCAGATAAATTACTTGAAATAAGCATTTCTCAAACATGTTGTATTAGTCTAACAAATTTAAGGAGTCTATTGGAACCAAATACATATTCTTTTTAAATATAATAATAAATTGCCAATATTTGTCATTTAAACATATGAAATGTGAAGCATATAGAAAATGTATTTATAACTCTAAATGAAACAGTAAGCAGCTTACTCACCATAACATTAGTTAGACACCATAGTATATTATTTGATGGAGGAATAACCAAACCTCATAACCACAGTTTTTATATCTATGGAATGGTATTTATTTTATCATCTAAAAATACATCTAGTTTACATGTGATCTAAATATAATCAAAATTAATATTTAGTAAACAGATATAAAAGTTCACAGCTGAAATATTTCCTGAATAATTAATGACCTGAGTTTTTCCCTCCAACAGTAAACATTGGAGTGAAAAATGAAGTCTTGTCCTACTTTAGAAAGATTTTCAGATCCGATTATTTAATCTCAGCTGTCTCTTGCCTACTTTAAGTACTTCTTAAATGTTTTCAACTATGTTATGGTCATGGCTGAGCATTAGAGTAATCTATCACCTATTTAATTTGTACATTTAAATTAATATATGGTTTAGATGGTTGAAAAATTAATTTAGAGCCTAAATCTTCTAACAATGAAAGGACCACACTTGAGTTTTCCATTCAAATCACAAGGGATTTAATGTGTGTACAGTTGAACCGAGTATATTAACAAATACTTTTATTAGTAGAGTTGAACAGAAAAACTAGTACAGGATAATAATACCTTGGACTTGAAAAATGGGTAAGATTAGAGAAACTGAGACTAGAGAAACATTATATTTTGGCTTTGAAACTTGGCTCTTCTTTCTGGAATAAAAATAAAAGTATTAAATTTGGAAGAACCTGAAGCTTACTTACACAGTAATTTAAGTTGTAATAACTTAGAATAAACGAGAAATTTAGGTATCCTCAAATTGAAACTAATAATTTTAAATGAATTACTGGAATCTGAGAAAGGGTTAATCATTTGCTGAAAGCTATACAGATCTTGTAAAAGGCTCAGGCCTAGAATTAGGTATTTGGTAGCTTTTCAGTAACACCATGCTATTTGAAGTTATAAGTCATACAAAGAGCATTTTCTAATTTAAATATCTGTTTTGGCTAATTAATTAATTTGAAGTAATAGTATGTCTAGCTCTATGATCAAGTTGACATTCTAGTGAGTGATGAAATTATAGCTATGTTGTAGTAGACATTTCTCTTATTGAGGTTTTAAATAGCTACTCATTTTTTTATGTCATTGAGACTTTCTACTATCATCCTGACAGCTTACTTTTGTGTACTTATTTAAATAATTCACCTTTCTTGCAGCTTCTCTCTTTGTATTTTTTGACTTTTCATTCAAGAATTCTGAACTACACATCAAGAGTTTAGTTTCCAGCTCTGCCATTTAATGACGATGACCTCGGACAAGGGTACTCTTCTCAGGGACTTTGTTCTCTCAACTGTGAATGGATTGAATTGGACAGTGTGATCCTATAGACCCATTCTAGTCACAACATTTTACATAATTTTCTATCCTTGTTTGGCATTTTTATTTGACGCTTTTAATGCCATGCACTAATCTTCCTTGATCTATATGTATATATCACTCAGAATGTTAATAAAAGAACGTCCCTTTTTTTCTGACACTATTTTGTTGATTTTGTGTCCCCGCTTCTTTTATATCTATCTATCTATCTATCTATCTATCTATCTATCTATCTATCTATCATCTATCTATCTATCTAATTGATTTCAGAGAGGAAGGGAGAGGGGGAGAGAGATAGAAACATCAATAAGAGAAAATCATTGATTGGCTGCCTCCAGCATGCTCTCCCCCACCCCACCCCACTGGGAATTGAGCCCACAACCCTGGCATGTGCCCAACTGGGAATTGAACCGAGACCTCCTAGTTCATTAGGTAGATGCTCAACCACTGGGCCACACTGGCTACACTACCTTCTCCCCCCCCAAACCCCCCCCCCCGCTTCTTGATTTTATTTTGGTCCTTTCTCTCCTTCATTCTCACTCTTGGGATTTACAATTTCAAACAATAGTAAAAGAGGTCAATCTACTTAGTTAAGCTCATTATGTGCCGAACTTAAAATTCATGTGCTTCATGGAAACGTAAGTTATTTCAAATAAATAGGGCTTGGTGGGGAGAGGTGGTCCCAAAGTGTTCATTACAGAAGCATGCAACTGACTAAACACTAAAATACATTCAAACAACTAAAGCAAATCAAGAAAAATGCATTGGAAGGCACATATCTGTTTCACTAGGGTTAACATGGGATTACAATGTGATTTACATAGTGAGGTTAGCACATTCACTTATGTAGACAATTTTGTTGTGATTTTAATCTTATTATTTGTGCAGCTGCGTTGGAAGTGACTTGAATTGCCATCCCTGCTTATAATGGTGTTGCTGACACATCACTAATGATGAGACTTAAATTGCATAAGATAAATATTTTATACTCTGTCTGAAATTGTGATTAGAAAGTTAATATTTGAAATACATTTGGTGTTTTGTTTTGTTTTTAAATATATTTTATTGATTTTTTTACAGAGAGGAAGGGAGAGAAACAGAGAGCCAGAAACATCAATGAGAGCGAAACATCGATCAGTTGCCTCCTGCACACTTCCCACTGGGGATGTGCCTACAACCAAGGTACATGCCCTTGACCGGAATTGAACCTGGGACCCTTGAGTCCACAGGCCGTCGCACTATCCACTGAGCCAAACCGGTCAGGGCACATTTGGTGTTTTAAACAAGCAGAATTTGGATTATATCTATAACCCTCAAAATCACAATAGATGTATCTCCCTGAGTTATAATTTGTTAGAATTGACTGAAAATATCATTGTCTTTTAGAACATATTGTGAACTTGCAGTGCAACTGGAATGTAGCCATAGAATTCTCACAGGATGAGTAGGTTCATTAGAAAATTGATGCTGAAAGTAGCTATTCTACCAAATATAACCAAAATCTCCACTGAAATCGGTGATGTTATTCAGCAACTATGATTTTGACCCCTTGATTTTATAGCCACACCTCTCTCAATTATTTGACCGAGGCCTTAAAAGTTTGTTAGTGAGACTAACAAAGAAGTTAGCAGCAAAATGCAGGCAGTGTGGTATGTTGAGAGGCACTGAACTGAGATTGAAATGCCTTCAGCCTGACGTTGGTTACAGCGCAATGTCTGGAACTGAATTCTTTGAACAAATCACTGACTCATAATCAAGCAAAAACCCAATTTGTTGTCTCATTCCTAAAATTGTATGACGATACCACTTTTAGATTTCTTCCTGTAAAAGTTTGAACCTCGATTCCTTTGTTCATCAGCTTCTTAAAAGTTGTTTTAATCGAGAGAGCGCCAAGAAAAGTGGAGATACCCACGGGAAAGCTGAGGGAGGCCACAAGAGCCCACTCTATTGTTGTGACCAACCCCAGGCCACCAGTCCATGGCTGTAACCCAGCATAGCACCTCTGCAGAGTCTGAGAATACTGGGAAACCCCCATTTTGGGCAAGATCCCATATTAACACCCACAAACTGACAAAACTGTATCCTGCTTGGAAATTATACAGAGAATAAAATGATACATTAGAAATCCATTTTAATAGATTTTACACCCAGCAAATAGATTTCCCACTTGTGTGTTCATTCTGCTTCCACTTTGTTCCCAAATCCTTCTAATGTCAATACACTTCTGGGCTGACCTGGGAGTGTCTCTATAGCCACTGCCACCATGCAAAATCACAGATTCTCTTTTTATGTTTTCAATACAGGGATTCAGAATTAGCCAGCATTCAAAACACCACTTCTGCAACATTAACTTATGTGAAACCAAACGTAAACAGGAGGCAAGAAGCAAATAGGAATGAACACGGGCCACTATGGAGCTAATGAACTGTCTAGCATGGTTTCTTATTGGGTTTCCGTTTATATGCTCAACAGAGTCCATTCTTAATTGGCATCTTTAGCAATTATAAAGTCACGAAACGTTCACTAACCTCTGAAGAAACCTGCATGCAGAAGAGTCCTCTGCCTGGCTAATGAATCCAGTCTTTTGACTTTATTTTCCTGTCTTTAATATATATATATATGTGTGTGTACTTTTAAAAAATGCAAACAATAAAAAAACAAAAATTTGGCCTCACTTCCCTCCCCAGTAATCCTAGTAACCATTGTTAACCACTGTTAATCTCTAATTTTAGACTTCAGAGAAAAAAAGGTACGTAAATATAGAAAACATATATAAAACTGCACTTTTTATTTCCATACACCAGGACCAAGTGCATACATAATCATGCACTTTTTATTTGCATAAGTGAAGTCATCATTTCTCTGTGGACTTCTTTTTCACTCAAGATTATGCTGTTGTCATACTTTCTTTCATGTAAGCGTATGAAAATTTGGAAATAAAAATAAAGACACATACCTGACAATTTATTTTGCAAACAGAAAATTGGTCCTTCTGTCAAGTAGGCAGTAAACTTTGAAATGAAGTCAGTCATCGCCAATATAGTCGGCTAACATTTCTCCCATATTTACAGAGATGAAATAAAACTAGTTCCTAAATATTTTTACCAAGAGGGTGGACACATTGTTTCTTCCAATCATTACCTTTTACTGTGCTGTGTCTGATTCCTATTTCCCATTATTTAAAGACATCTCAGGCAGATTTCATAGGTTCCCAAACTTTTTAAGATATTAATACTACAGTTCACTCCTGTATAAAACTTCAGTCACTTATCCAATTCATCACGTGTCTTCCGCATTAGCCTCCCTCCCTGACTCATGTACCTGCACTAGATAGAGACCGTGGCTTATTTTATATGCTTCCTTCATGCTTCTGTTCTCTCCCTCCTCTTGGGGCCTCTTTCTTTAGTATATTGGTTATCAGAGAAGGGGGGTGGGGTTAGCTATCTATTACTTAATTGATGGTATTAAAGTTCTCTCGTATTGATTATTGAATTTTTTCCAATTGTACTCTCTGTGTGGCTGGTGTCCCCAGGCTAGCTTTTTAAAAGAGTGTGTGTCATTTCCTTGAAGGATTCGTCAGCCGTCTCTTCATGACAAAATCAATCTTCAATGCAGATAAACCACTCTGACTCAACTTTTGAATTAACCTCTCCCACCCCCACCCCCCAACTTCAAGGCATTGAAGGCCCAGTAGCAGACTTATCACCAAAATGTGCTATTGAATGAGAATTCAACCTCTCCTCTTCGTAAATCTCAGATCATTGCAAGAGATTCTCTTGGAACTCCCAGAGGAATGGAAGTTTGGAGAAGGCTATGGCAATCTCTAAGCCAAAGCTTCCTATTCCCACCTCTCAGTTTCTGCTTAGATAGGCTGGCATGCGAGGGCTGCGGTGAATGTTGAGGGAGCTGAGGTAGGTGAGCTGAGTGGGTGTAGAAGCCCATTGCTTTTACTATTTTAGAATGGGAGGTGCCTTCTTTGTGTCTTTGTATCTATCTCAGACAGTTTAAACTGATGAAAGTCTTCTCAACATCCATTAGCCAATTTGAAGAAAAATCACTGAGGGATTAGCCTTACCCTTTACACGGCACAAATCATTAATGGAAAAAGAACAAAACACGCAGGACTTTGTGTGGCACTTGGTGTTGGTGTTGCCTTTGAACTCGTCTCCTAATTAGTACTCCTTGTGAGTGTTGCAAACAAAAAGGGTAGAAGTTTCCTTCTTTTGGGTTGTATAGAAGCACTTCGTGAGATGCACTGTGAGTTGACTAATTGGGAAGTACTCTGGGAGACACACCCACAACACAGCGAGGGAGGCTGGGTAGGGCAGAGAAAAAAGCTGTAGGCTATTGCTAATGAAGCCTCAGCTCAGCCTACAAGGATTTGTAGAGCAGGGATAGCTTTTCTGAGTTGTTCTGGGCAGGGCTATGGCTGGAGCATTTCTCTCCCACTTCAGGTCACTAACTGAATCAGGTCCTCTGGAAAGGGATGCAGCTCTGGGCATGATAGTTCCCTAAGTCAGGAACAATGCCCAGTGAGGAAGCTGTGTGGCCTCAACAGCAGAGAGGATATGGAAGAGCACCACCACAGTACCCATTACAGAAATCATATGGATTCATTCTAATATTCCATTTGAATAAGCTGCTCCTATTTGAACATATATTAATCAGGTATTCTATCTCATGAGGGCCTAACACATAGTATGAATATTTCAGTTTATATGGAGGGCCTGCCTCAGTTTCTCTCAGTATAAAATGAAAATCCTAATGTGGAATATTTAAGATAATAATTATATAAGTTCTTTATGTAGAATATGATTAATATAGGCCTGAAGTGTAGTGTATATATGAGTTTCAATAAATTATCATTAATGAAAATGAAACTTATATTTGAGCAAGAGCTGATGAAGTAGATGTGTCTACATTTATAAGAACTTTAGCACTTCCAGAATCAGCCTGTATGGCATCTTGTGGTTGTGAACTAATCAGTGAAGCCATCAGTGAAGTTTCCCAGGCACATGGCTACAAACTGGCAGGAATTCAGAAATAAAGCTATGGATTTTTTTTCTCCAGTAGGATATTCTAAAGAGCAAATGAGCAGATATCATTTTAGAAAGAAATATTTACAATGCCAGGGAAGGGAATGAAAGCACTAAAAATGATTTCTCTCAGGATAGCAGCACACAAATAAAACCTCAGGAACCTGAAGAAACTCTTAACAATTTTGGAATCAATTGGCATGTATACAATTATTCATGGATCAAAACTTGCAAAGAGCCTGAAATCTTCTCTGGTTTCTAGAGAATCAACATACTGAAGGCATGACTTTAATTGTAAAGACTTAGCACATGAATAGAATTGGCAAAGGATTAATGTTCCAAAGGATTAATGTTGAATCTCCAAATACAAATTCTATTATATTGGCTCTGTGTTCACTGAGGGCAGAGGAGAAAACATACAGTCCTGCGAGATGTCCTTGTTTTTGCCTCCAAAAATGCACATATAGAGCATATCCAGTTCTTTTAGTATTCCAGTAACAAATGAAAAAATGTGCAGATATGTTATCATTAATTCTTGTTTGCTTATATTTCTTATTAAAAACATAGCTTATTTTTCTGTTAAAATAAAAACAGCTATTCGAAACTCAGAGAATATTTCTATTCTTGTAATATTCCTATTACAAAATGGCTGAAATTTTCCCCTAGAACTTTGCATCTAGGAGGCTCAGAATCATGGAAGAAATATCAGCAGAGTGAATTATAATCAAATAGTCATTACATTTTGTATTCACTCTCATAACTATGTATTTCTGTGTGAGACAAAAATGAACATCAGTATATAGAAAAAAGATGATTGATAGATGGATAGACTTAGTGTAATCAGTATAAATAAAGCAGGCTATGATATATGCTGTCTCATTAATATACACAATAATTTGCATTGTTACATTTTATATACTAAGTCTCTGAAAATCTTAAGGATAGAAAAGTAATTTTACAACATAATATTGATGAAAATTATAAAAATAAATGAAAGTGGAAAAAAGATATTAATGAGTTTTATTATAATTATAAGAGAAAGGTAAGAAAAAATGTTATGAATTTCAGATGAAACCTATTTTTCAAATAGGTTTTCAATTTCTTGCTCTCTTCTCCTTTCAGCACCCTCATGATGGGAATGTAGGTATGCTTGAAGTTATCTCAGAGGCTCCTTACACTACCTTCATTTTTTTGAAATTTTTCCCCTGTTCTAATTGGGTATTTTCTGCTTCCTTATATTTCAGTTCTCAGCTTCATCTACTCTACTATTGATTCCCTATAACTTATTTTCTATTTCAATTAATATAGTTTTTATTTTTGACTGGCTCTTTTTTTATGATTTTCATACTCTTTTTTATGCTGTCAAAGTCCTCACTAAGTTCCTTGAACATCCTATAACCATTGTTTTGAACTCTGTATCTGGTTGTATGCCTGCTTCCATTTCATTTAGTTTTTTTCTGGAGATGTCTCCTGTTCTTTCATTTGAGACCTGTTTCTTTGACTCTGTATTTTGGCTGATTCCCTGTGTTTGTTTCTGTGTATTAGGTAGAGCTATTATGTTTCCTGGAATTGGGAGAGTGGCCTTGTATAGTAAGTGTCTGTAGGGTGGTGCAGCATTCTCAATTACCTGAGCTGGGTGCTCCAGGTACACCCCTTGTGTGGGCTGTGTGCACTGTCCTATTGTAGTTGACCCTTGATTGCTATTGGCAGGTCACTGGGAGGGATTGACCCTCAGGCTGCTCTGGTAGGAGGACTGGCTGCAACTACAGCAGAGGGGCTGCTGTGCAGGGGCCAACTCTATAAAGCAAGATTTGCTTCAGTGGAGCTTTGGTACCTGCCATGTCAACCCCCTTAGCATGTAGCTCTTGTAGGTAGTAGGCTTGTAATCTGGCATGGTCTGAAGCTATCTAGCAGGTACACTGACAAAGGGGCCTTTTAGGAGGCAGCCACCACCTATACCCTGCTGATGACCTACTGGCACAAGCTATAGAACAATCCATAGAGGGCTGCTACTTATTCTGGGTTTGGAGATACACAGGAGAGGCCACACTGCTAACCAAGGCCATCTATCATTAGTGCCAGGCCATAGGCCACTTAATAAGAGGTAAGGATATTCAGAGACCATATGCTGCTTGTTTGAGAGATTTTAGGAAAGTCTGAAGCAGGAGACAAGAGAGGTAATCTGCATGGAAAAGCTACTGGAAAAGGCTTGAGTGGGCGTCAAGTTGAGTGGATTAGGGTCTCAGAGAATCACCAAAGTAGCGTGAACAGTGTTAGCCAGGGTTGGTGATGACTCAGATATGGTGCCCATCTGCTGGTTCTGTGGGAGTGACTAAGCAAAGGAACAATGCCCTCTGCTGGCCCTTCCATCTGGGAGAAAGCTGCCCCTCCAGGCCTTGCCAGACAATTCAGTTCCTCCCCTTATAACCCTGGTTCCTTTGGAACTTCTATCTCAGTGCTGGAGCTCAGAAGGAGTGAGTCCAAGTAAGTCTGTTCATGGACCTTTTAAGAGGAACTTCCATGGACTCCAGCAACCCTCCATCTCACTAAGCCACAAGCCATGCTGATTTTTACAGGCAGAATTTATGGAGACTTCTCTTTCCCATACCAGAATTCCGGGCTGGGGGAACTGAGGTGGAAGTAGGACCTCTCGCTCCTTAAGGGGGACCTCGGTAGCTGAGATACCCCTCCTGATTTTTAACCACCACAAATGAGTGTGGGAACAGCCCTTTCAGCTTTCCCTCCCCTCCTACAAGTCTCAATGTGGCTGCTTCTTTATATCCTTAACTATAGAACTTCTGTTCAGGTGGTTATAATGGTTATTCTTTAATTTCTTTTTATAGTTTTGATATGGTTGTGGGAGGTTCCAAATACTGTGTTTACCTACACAGCCATCTTGTTTAAAACCTGAGTAATTTTCTTAAATTACAGATCTCTAAAATATATTTCTTCATACTCATAAAAAGACTAGGGAAAATGTTATTTCAGTTATTTTAATCATCAAACTATTGATTTGTGGAAATTTAATTGAAGAGTTTTCTAACATTCTGCTAATAATGAGATTCAATATGTTTATTACTCCATCAAATATGCCTAATATGTAGACCCTTTTCATATAACACTAGTAAAAAGTGCCTTTTACTTTTCCTGTAACTTTCTTGGCTAATGAAGTTTGCTGGTTGGATTTGTTCTGATCATCCTTAAATCCTTCCATGCTGACAGTTTTAATTAAAGAAAAAATTCCAATCATTTCTCTAATGCCAGAGAAATGCTAAGTACAAATCATTTCTATTCAGAATTTCAATACCATCTCTTCTGCTAAAGCCTCATGAAATAGTTTTGGCATTTATAGAGTTTTTCATAGACTGCATAGTAAATTGTGAGCAATACTACTTTACTTCTTGTAAAAAAATATTATGCAGGGCCAGCATAAAGAGATGACAAATGTAGAAATGACAGATGTAGTATAAATTAGTACTCAAATTTGCTGTTTTATTTTTATTATAGTTTTAGATGACCCCCCAATTTTGAAATTTTGTCAGATTTGCCATGCTTTCCCCTAGCAGTTCAAATAATTCTTTATCTTGTTATTTTCTTTTGTTTGCGTTTTCTAGTTTAATGTCTGTTTCTGACATTCACTTCAAATTAACTTTGGAGAGAATGAAGCAAATTATGTATTTTCATTTAAGCAATATTTTTCTTATCTACCAAAAAATTATTATTGTTAATTCTTAAGATAAGGATAACCTCTTGATAGATTTTGTTTTTTTTACATTCTGATGCTATCTTTTTTTAAGTGTTGTTTTTGTTTGTTTGTTTTTTTGCTTTGTTTTATATTAGTTTTATTGATTCCAGAGAGGAAGGGAGAGAGAGATAGAAACATCAACAATGAGAGAGAATCATTTATCAGCTGCTTCCTTCATGCCCCATAATGGGGATCGAGCCATTACTGGGGCATGTGCCCTAACCAGGAACCGAACCTTGATCTCCTGGTTCATAGGTTGGTGCTCAACCACTGAGCAACACTGAAACACATTCTGATATTATCTTAACAGTATTATCCCTCAGTATCAGTGATATTTTTTAAAATTTCCCCGTCCTTTTCATTTTTATTTTATTTGACTTACAACTTTTCAACTTAACTGAGAATATGAATGCCCAAAGGCTGTTAAATCACATTGTTTACCCATCTCTTCACATTGATTACTGTCCTGGTAAACAACCTGCTTCCCTATTTATAATGGTCTGGCCCTCTAGCAACTTCAGTGGGAAATTATAGCTAATTTGCCTACAAACGTCAGGTGGTCATAATAATCTGGCCACTCAGAGTATATTTCTGGACCAGATAAGGAAGTTATGCTGATACTAAAATGACAGAATCATAATGCTCCCTAATCAGGGGAGCAAGTAGTTCAGTCTTGGATAATCCAAGTCTTGTAAAATAATAAGGCAGTGTTTTTTTTTTCTCATGACCCATCTAAGTTATTTTTCTAAGCCCCCTCCTATTATAAGCACAGGGATGGAAGGACCTTCATAGTGGACTGGGTTCTCTTTATTCATCTTCATAGCTGGTCAGAAGCAGATTCACATGAGAATTATTAATCTCCCCAGGGAAAGGGCTTGGACATGATGTAGAGATGGGGATAGGTGAAGAACTGGGTCTCTCATGCTCTCTGTGGTATGATTTCAGGGACACATCCAGCATGCACGTTGGGGAGCATGCAGAGGCAGGCCAGGACCGTCTACATGTGAGCTGAGCCCTCCTTGCCATAGGTACCACTAAACATAGGTCGAGCCAGCTGTGGCCAGTCCCAGCTTAGCAGTACAGAAACTCCAGACCCAGTCCAGTGGCTGCCACCATAAGTGACCAGGACCACTGAAGAAGGGGATTTCCCAGGGGTGAGGACGGCGGAGCCCCTAGCGTAGGACGCTTGCATGCACGACTCTGGAGACCAGGTTCTGGGACGCAGGTCTAACTTTATTGAGGAAATACAGGTATTTATAGGTGGAGGTGGCCAATCATGGAACACCATCTCAGGGGAGCCAATGAAAGGTCAGGGTACTGTGTAGGTGGCTCTGGGAGGGGCTCAGGCGGGCGTTGCCATCTCCCTGGTGTGCCAGAAAGATCTGAAATGCTGGAGTAAGCCCACAGCATGCATCAGCCTCTGCACCGA
>PVJC01018250.1:0-31554 GCA_004026665.1 Murina feae | reverse complement strand
AAAATGAAAAGGAAGAGAAGAAGGTGACAGTATATATTGTGCTTTCTGTAAATGTGATGAAGCCATTTCTGTGTCACCAATAATAATCTAATCTAATAAAAGAGTGATATGCTAATTGCGTCACTCCACTACATCCCAAGCCACACTCACCAGACAATCAGAGCAACTATATGCAAATTAACCCAACCAAGATGGTGACTGGCAGCCAAGAAGCTAGAGCAAACAGGAGGCTTGGTTGCCCTGGCAATGGAGGAAGCTAAGTTGCCGCCTGCCTAGGCTGGCTGTGGCCTCTGCTCTAAGCAACAAAGTTTCAATTATAGAAGATAAATAAATTTCAGATACCTGCTTCTAGCCATCCTCGCTGGGAACTTGGGTCACTGGGGGCCGTGGCCAGCCTACAAACAGCCATCAGCCCTTCACCCAGGACTACCCCACCCTCATGGTGTGTGGGCCTCTGATGAGGGGCTTGATCAGTCTGCAAACAGTCATCAGCCCCTCACCCAGACTGGCGAGGCACCTCAGCAGGACCCCACACCCTGAAGGGGCTGTGGCCAGCCTGCAAATAGCCATCAGCCCCTCACCCAGGCTGGCCAGGAACCCCAGCAGGACCATCCACCATGAAGGGACTGTAGCCAGCCTGCAAACAGCCAACAGTCCCTCACCCAGGCTGGCCAGGAACCCCAGCAGGACCATCCACCATGAAGGGACTGTAACCAGCCTGCAAACAGCCAACAACCCCTCACCCAGGCTGGCCAGGCACCTCAGCGGGACCTCCCATCCTGAAGGGGTTGTGGCAAGCCTGCAAACAGCCATCAGCCCCTCACCCAGGCTGGCCAGAAACCAGCAGGACCCCCAACCTGAGCCGGGACAACCTTCAGGGCAAACCAGCCGGCCCCCATCCATGCACCAGGCCTCTATCCTCCTATATAATAAAAGGGTAATATTCAAATTGACCCTAACAGCAGACCCATTGGGAATGACTGGTCACTATGACACACACTAACCATCAGGGGGCAGATACTCAATGCAGGAGCTGCCCCCAGAGTTCAGTGCGCTCCCACAGGGGGAGCTCTGCTCAGTCACAAGCCAGGCTGACGCCCAGTACAGCGGTGGTGGTGGGAGCCTCTCCTGTCTCCTCAGCAGCACTACTGCAAGAGGGTACAGGCCAGGCTGAGGGACTCCCCCCCACCCCCGACGAGTGCACAAATTTTTGTGCCCCGGGCCTCTAGTGGTATAATAAAATAAAGTAGAAAAGCCATTTTTGGACTGTCAAAGGATGAAAGGCAATGCTACTAAATGTACTAAGTATGGCTAGTACTAATCCAAAGATGTGAATTCTAATAGTACCGCGATATTTCAGAAGATATTAAAAGTTCTTTACCATCATAAGATGAAAATTTAATTAATTAGTATACAATGTACAGAATAATGTGATAGAATGAATAATGTTAAGCAATTGTCAAAGTATTCATTCAAATCAAGCTGTTCACATCGAAGCTCAGGAAGCTTCAATGTGAACAGCTTGATTTGAATGAAAGAAGAAAGATAAAAATCCATTAAACTATGTGAGGGATATTCTCTTTTCCTTTAAAAAGGCCTTTTAGAAATGCCTGGAAATTAATAAACCCAGATGACAGGGTTTAGTTAATTGTACATTTTAAAGTTTATAAAATTAAACTTCTCTTACATAAAATCCATTTTCTAAAAATCTATTTAGTTGGAACAATTACAGTTTAACATATTAGTGTGTGTTTTTTAATTTATTATCTGTAGAACCAATGTACTCCATTTTTACTACATTTTTTCCTGCATTTAAGGTGAAGGGAAAATAATAAATCCCAAAGGTAAGAAAAACACGGAAGTTTAATAAATATATATCTTTGTCAAAAAATGTAGTATATTCAGAAATATTAGGTTTGGTGTCATTTAAAGCATAAGATTTAATGTTGAAAGGTGATGATGATACCTTTGGAAATTTCAAAGTATAGGAGTTTAAATATTACACAGGATCATAGAAATTCATGAATCTATAAGGTCCTAAGAAAATGATCATTTTAGCTGTGAAATGAAAGAAATAGGATAAATAAATATTTGACTTACAAGGTTTGATAGACTAGTAGAAGAAATCAGAATTTAAATACAGTTTACTTTTTTTCTTTTTTAGAAATATCTTAATGGTAAACTTGTTTTTGAAGGGATTTGAGAGGCCAGCATTTGTAATTTTTTAAAATAAACTTTATTTTAAGCTCTCATTCATGAAATACTTTCTACTTTAAAACTCTTTACATTAATGATTATTTACATTCCCGCACCAAGTGTTAAGGGTGTTACACAGAACCCTGAAAAGAAATGTTTTACTAATGATTTTATTTCTAAAAATATAAATTGAATTGTATAGATTCTTTCCCCAGAACATCTTTTATTTGGGTTTTTTTGGGGGTAGGATGCATTTGTCATCCAAGTTTCTTTACATTTATCCTTTTCCTCTTTAAGTTAAATAAAGAAAAGAATACAAATTTTCAATTAACTGGAGATCCCATTAATTGTGTTCCATTAATCAAAGTTTTGTCATCCTTCAGAATTTGAATGTGTAAAAGGCATTAGAGATAAAAGGATATGAGATAATTTTCCTATGTTTTATTCTAAAGATGAACAGAAACAATTACATAGAAAAAAATACTACACCATCCCCACTTTTGCTCCTTTATCCCCAATTGGATAAGTATGAAATTAATTCTATGCATTTGGGTGAACAATGAATGAAATCACTTTAGATAACTATCTGTATTAGTTTTCCATTGCTGCCACAGTAAATCACCACACACGAGTGGCTTAAAACAACGCAAATACACTACCTTACAGTTCTGTTTGTCAGAACTCCACCAGAGGTCTCTGTTGGGAGGGCCACATTCCTTCCCAGAAACTGTAGGAAAGAATCTGGTTTCTAGCCTTTTGCTGTTTCCGAGGTCACCCAGCTTTCTTGCTTCATGTCTTCCTTCCTCCTTCATTTCCAAAGCCAGCATTTGCAGCTCATCCTCTGATCTCAATTCTCAAATTGTCTGTTCTTTCTCCTCCTTCCTAGTAAAGACCCTTGTTTCCACTGGGACAACTCGAATAGTCCAAGATAGTCTCCCTAACTTACTTACACGTGCAACCTTTAATGCCTCTTCACCATGTATAACGTGACATATTTTCAGGTTCTGGAGACTAGGATGTGGACATTTTTGAAGGTGATTATTATGATTAATCATGATTAACAACTCTGATGTCACTTGGAAAGGTATAGGCAGCATAATCTAAAAGAACATCCTGAAATGACAAAAATGTTCTGTATCTGTGATGTCCAATGTGGTGGGTAAGATTTCTATCTATAATTACAAGGAGGTAATTTATGGCTTTTAAATGCCATTTTAAAATAACCTACCATATTCTGGTGTTAGGTTTCCATTTATTGAAACTCTTCCATTGAAACTTCCTTGACCATCCCCTACTCCTTGACCTCCATTTGTCAACAAGTGCCTTTTGTTTTTTGTTTTTAAATTCATGCACTTTAAATTGTTGATGAAAACTTGAATATTACCTAAGGGTAGTGTGTCTTAATGGGAATTCAAGTCCAAAATAAATAGCATATTATAGAAATTGCAAAGTTACTCTGCAGATGGAAGAGATGGTGGGAGAGGCAGCAGTACAATTCTGGTCATTCTGAAATCACCTCATTTTTGAGACAAACTTCCTGCATATTTTCCTATATATTTAAAGCTGATTCTAGTAATACACTGTTAGGAAATTATGTTTGCCTAAAATATAAGCACTGGTTAAAAAACATTATTATTTACTTGGTAAATAAACTATTAAATGTAGCAGAGTCATTACAAGACGAAGCTATTACAGGATCATACTGTGATCATGAATTACCCAATTGCTAGAATTCACTGTGTATGCATTTATTTAAGTACAGGCACATGCAGACATGGTTACTAAACTTTTAAAAGGTTATGATAAAAAATTATATAAATAAAATTAAAGGTCAAAATAATTATGTTTTTTATGGTTGACATTCAATATGATAGTTATTTAAAAGTTACTTAATACTAGACTAACATCATTCATAATACAGCACTGGTAAAATAATGCAGGCCATATATAAATTAAAATGTTTTATCATACATAGAGAAGAACAAAATAAAATAAATGAAAATAATTTAAATGTATTTTATTTAATACCACATACCCTAAATATTATCATTTCAGCCTGTAATCAGTATAATAAATAGTATTTCTATATAATAAATTAGAATTTTTATTTAATATTGAGGGTACCTATCAATGCAAACTGGCCACAATTCAAGCCCTCAATAAAAATAAATGTCTTGTGGCTATCATATGAATAATTCAGCACTAAAGAAATGAAGGATGCAGTGATGGAAATTAAAATGCTCTGACCTCAAGTAACTTGCCATCTATTGTTAAATTATGTACATACATAATTAAGACATCCTATATAATAAAGAGATAATATGCAAATTGATCACCATGCTCTCACACAAGATGATTGCCCCCATGTGGTCACAAGATGGCCACCCCCATGTCATCACAAGATGGCTACCCCTATGTGGTCACAAGATGGCCGCGCCCATATTATCACAAGATGGTCAGCAGGGGAGGGCAGTTGGGGGAGGGACCAGGCATGCAGGGGAGGATAGTTAGGGATGACCAGGCTGGCAGGGGAGTGGTTAGTGGGCAATCAGGCAAGCAGGTGAGCAATTGGAAGCCAACAGTCCCAGATTGTGAGAGGGATGTCCCACAGATATTGGGCCTAAACCAGCAGTCAGACATCCCCTGAAGGGTCCCAGATTGGACAGGGTGCAGGCTGGGCTGAGGGACACCCCCCCCCCCCGTGCATGAATTTCATGCACTAGGCCTTTAGTAAAATATAATATGCTAAGATAAAAATAAAAATATATGAAAAAATAGAATTGAAGAGGCCAATTCCAATTAAAATGATTATGAGTGGTTTATAACTTTCAATACCCTAAATCATAGCACTAAATTAATTTTTCTCTATAATAAAAATTTCACATGTTCTTTCAAAATGGGGTCAAAGTGATCATATTCATTGAACAAGAACAAAAAGAGACAGGTTGATGAAATGAGAGGAATATGTAGTGAGTTACAAGTCTCTTAAGTTAGCTTCTGGGTATACTAGCATTGTGATCTTGGGTGAATTGAATATTTTCTTCTCTATACATCTAAGTTATTAGGTCAAGCACATAGAATTCTTATTGAGTGATGTTAAAACATCACTCGGTGTAGTACCTACCATAGAGTAGGCATTGAGCAAATGTTAGTTTTCTTCTATTATTTCAATATATAAATGCATTTTTAAAATCCATTTACATAATGTTTGTTTTATGCCCATACTATAATTTAGTGATTCTCAACTGGGGCAATTTTGCCTCCTGGTGGACTTTTGGAAATGTATGGAAACTATATTGGTTGTCACAGCTGGGGAGATACTCAGGGCAACTACTGGATAGGGGACAGAGATAGTACTAAACACCCCATGATGTGCAGGACAATAAGATCCACCTTCCCAAATATTCGCCCATACACAAAGAATTATTTAGAACCTAATGCCAGAGGGACTGAGATTGAGACACTGCTATAATTTATTAAGCAAATCAACACCTAAATACATAATAACATTTATCAAAATCTCAATTCCACACTATCGAAATGGGAAAATTGGACTGGAACCTGTGGTGTTCCTCTGGACAGGGTGGTTCTCAGGATCTTGTCCTGTGGAGTCGAAGAATGAAACCATGGACAAAAGGTAAAAGGTGGAAATTTATAGAGAAACAAACAGTTTATAAAGGCTGCATTTCTTTGTGCCTTGATATCCCCTTTGAATGGTCACTGTCCCCTCTGATTCGATCACTACAGCAACTTCAGAGCTTAAATCTTATGTGAGGTACATGAAGCTCCTTCCTCCTTCTCCCTTATTGTTTCCTTATTCCCTTTGAACTTTCCTCTTCCCTCTCTGAATGAGGGATTCCTTCCCTTTATTCCGTAAATGCATACATTCTGCAGCTCCTTTATTTTATGAAAATGTGCCTTCTGCTATGCCCAACTCCCTCATTCTATGGAAATGTGCCCTTTGCAGCTCTGTAGCCCTGTGCTTTTTCCATGGACCCCTTAATTCCTAACATTTCCTAAACCTGCCTATTTCACCCCTAAAGACTCCTTTCACTACTCTGCTGCCACTCTTCTTTCACATTTATCTTCATTTATAGTGTCCAATGTTAGCTCTCATGTCTTCCCTTCATATATTTTTACAGTGATCTCTTGTGGACTTGGGTCAGTGTAATTTCCCTTCATAGTATTGATTTGAAAGAGTTATTAAGAACTTTTATTATTTTGCTTAAAATATTTTTCACATAAAATAATTATTTTTATCTTTAGTCATAAGCATTTTTATAAACTGTTTCTTGTACTTTTCCAAGAGAAGGAATGAAAAATTCAGAAAGAAAAATATTAAATTATGGGACATCTCTCATGACCAAATGAAGGAAGATTTTGTGCAGCCAAGTTTAATGATCCATTGCAGTGTTAGCAGCAACATCAGTGATGTTCAGCGTTTTAAAATGTGTTCTCTTACACAGTTTTATGCCTTCTTCTCACCAAGGTACTTATATTAACAGTTAGCTAAGGAAGATGTCAAGTTGATGCTTCTAGGGATTACCTCTTCCAATATGAGTCAGATTATCTCCCCATCAAGGAATTAGAGATAAATACTGTGCACAACAAATGTTTAACATTCTTGAAAGTTTACTTAATTACTAAATAGCACATAGACCCTTATTTTAAATTAACTTATATAATCAATTTTAAAGCATTATCAGTTGTAAAAATTGTGTCCATGTCTATTTATTTTTATAGCTATAAAGAAGCAATAGTGACTTGCTTCTACAAAAACCTGATTCAATTTAGCTTTTTCATGGTCATGAAGGCAAACCTAATTAAAGACTTCAGAATGCCAACATTTTCTCTGTGATGTGTCAAAGAAAAATTACACAGAACTATTAAACTCAGACACTTGTGCACAAAATAAAAGCTCTTTGTTATTTACCAAATGAGGTTTAATTGTTATTCAACAATGACTAGCAGATATACTGCCCACGCTTCCTTTTATTTCCCAACCAAGAGCTTTTAATATATATTTGTGTTGACCCTTATGGAAACACAAAAAATGAGAAGTCTCTAGAGTAATTATACTTGAACTTTTTAATGCAAATCAATTATTTTGAATCCATTAGTACAATGTTTTCCACTTATCATATAGATAGCAAAGAAGTACCATGTTGGGGCCTCTTATAATTTTTTCTCTCCTACCAAAACATTAACTCATATTTAAAGAAATACATTCTAGAATAACTTCTAACCCAAGAATGCAAAGAAAACAAACTACCTAATTAGAAAATATATTAGAATATGGCATTTCAGAGCACATTTATTATATTAAATTATTTTGTATAAATCTTTTTTATCTGAAGATGAAGTTGTACCTCTTATGCACTTTGATTTCCAAAACTTCCCCTTCACCTCTTTCATACAATCTATAGTGTAAAGAAAATAAATATTAAGATATAGTCAACAATTTGGGATGTTCTAATTGTGTCTTTTTTCAATGACCATATTGAATGTGTAAGTAATGAAAAAAATAATAGAAAGTCCAAGATGTATAATTTTAGAACAAGACTTGCTGATATATGCCTTATTATGTAGGCATGAAGAAAGGACTAGATATACAATACAATAATTTATATTCTTTAAGAAAAAAGAGCAGTTAATTTTTAAGATTCACTTGACAATTAGAAGAAATGTCTGGATTGTGGTCCAAGCTCTTCCTGTATATGTTTGACCTTGGGCTGTTTCCACTTTCTAGATCATCTCTTAAATTACATTTAATTGCAAATTTCATTATTCTCCAGAGGCTCACTATAACAATTCTAACAATGCCATGCCCATATCTGTTCATTCTAAGTGGGTTAGTCACCATTCGCTAATCATGTCACTGACTTTGATGTGCTGTTAAAGAGATATGAAATAACTAGAGGCATGGTGCACAGGGTCCCTCGGCCTGGCCTGTGGGATCAGACTGAAACCCGTTCTATGACATCCCTCAGGGGGTCCTGGATTGTGAGAGGGTATAGGCCAAGCCGAGGGACCCCAATGGTGCACAATTGGAGTCTGGTAAGGACACAAGACATTGGCTAGCTGGAGAGGGATTGCGGGAGGGCTCCAGGGCATGTCTGACCCATCTCAGTCCTGATCAGCTGGACCCCAGCAGCAAGCTAACCTATCAGTTGGAGCTCTGCCCTTGGTAGTCAGTGTACATCATAGCGACTGGTTGACCAGTCGACTGTCTGCCCCCTGGTGGTCAGTGCACTTCATAGTGAGCAGTTGAGCGGCCTTAGATATGGCATATTATGCTTTCATTTGTTGAACAGCCGACCGGTCAACCGGACACTTAGCACATTAGGTTTTTATTATATAGGATAGTTCACTAAAACAATTTGCCTCTGTTTATAGTCTGGATCTGCTAGAAATACTCTTTCCCTTTCTCTACTTTCAGAAATGAAATCCTACCTTCAAGGGTGAAAAAATAGGAACATATGACTCTTTTTGGATCACAGAAAAGATAACATCAAAAGTAGAAATCTCAGTTTTATATGAAATTGATTTCATTAAAGGGATATTACAGTGGATTAGCCAAAGTTAAAATTTTGATCATTCAAGTATTATATCATTGAAATCACCTTCTTGTTCCTGGAAAGAGAGAGTAGAAGATGCGCTTTTTTTTGTTTGTTTTTGTTTTGTTTTGTTGTTTTTTTAACCAAGATTCTAAAACCCTCATTTTTCCTCTTTTTGCTTCTTGTTTTGCTACATAATTAAGAACAACTCACTGTTCAGGCTAAAAACTTGACCCTGACCCTGCACTATCATAAGTGACATATTCTATGTATTAAATTTTCTTTCTTTCATTGTAAAAAATAAAAAGAAAAGAAAAATAAAGTATATAATTACTGCTATTGCATTATGGTCTTACTAATCTAAATATAAACTTTTATGTCAAAGTTTGTAAAAAATTTATACGGAGAAGTCATAAATGGCTGTTGTGGGAAATAATAATGGTTAAAAACTAATTATTATTAATCTCTTCATATATATTTTCATTTCATAAGACCTCCCTGTGTTTTCCTGCCTAATGTTCAGCTTCAATGTCCCAAACTATAAATAAAATAAAACAAGACCATATTTTGAGGTAAACATCATAATTTACTACCTCAATTTTAAAAACAAAAGTTTAAATGTAAACCTTAAAGTAATTAGTTGAAAGTGTTTCTGACAGTTTTTAAACTTACTGAAATCACAAAGCACTAATGCTGATTGTGTAGGAAGTCTCCTATGGGTTCCTATTTTTTTTTTTCTTATCACCATCATTATTATTAACCAAAAACAGTTATTCACACCTAATAGATTCTGGTACTCCTTAGAGAATACACAGATAAATATTGTGAGATTTGTTTTCTAATGAAGAATGCTCACAGTTAAAATTCAATACAGGAAGCAATACAATGATATAGATCATATAATCTAAGCAACAAATAATATGTTTAGCATTTAGTATTTGGCACTTAGTATAGTTATTTGTATACGTGTTTTATATTTGTTCCCATTTAGATATCCCCTTGACAGTAAGGATTGCATCACTTATTGCCATGTGATCTTGAGAATGTTTTCAATCTGTTTATTTTTTTGCAACTGCAAAATCCCAATAATAAGACAATTACCTAATCATTGGATAAAAGCTACACTCAAGTGACTACTCAGAGCACAGATCAGAATTTAGAATGAGCTAGTAGGGGTAATGGAAGTATCATTGTGTCTATAAATCCAGAATCATGTATCAGGCCTTGTACCTTACAGGTGTTTCATAAATTTTGTTGAATAAACAATCATAGACAGTTTAAAAGTAGAGAGGTATTAAAATGGTGTCAAGTGAGCTAAATTAGACTTATCTGGGTCTGAGCTCAAGTTCCATAAACTGAAGCTCAGTAATCCATAAAGAAGTTCTGTTTGTTTTTATAAGATCTTAGCTGCCTTTTTGTTATCTTCAAAATGAGGAATTTCATGAAACCTACCACACAGGTTTGGTGAAAATTTAAATAATTTTATTAATTTCAAAAGATTTGCATAATTTCTAATACAAAATATGATACTAAGTAAATGGCAGTAAATATTATAATGATTTTTATTAGATTTCATAAGAATTTGATCATGTATAGTGAGGGAGAACCAATGTGGTTCTGTTTATTTTTGTTATTGTTCTTTCTTTTTCTTATGATTGGTGTTTTTCGCTTTATGTTTTTAAAAAAATGTAGCCTATGAATGGTGCTTCATTTTTGTCGCCAGGAGAGACTCAGTGACACCTGAGCAAAACTGGGACGCATTGGAGATTCGTGAAGCATCTCCTGATGGGCCCTCTCCTGGTGGTCCCTTCCTTCTGCTTTAATGGCCCAGGTGCCCAGGGACCCAGGGACAGGTTCTGAATCCTGTCCCATCCTTGTTTATTTCTTTCTCTCCCAACCCATCTACAACAGTTTGTTCCCTCTTTCTTCAGCGAGGTGCATCTCAGGTAAATATGGAGTGGACACTGCCTCTCATTTGCAAATACAGAAAAACAGAGAGAATTTTTTTTTTCCATTCTCAGGATCCTGAGCATATTTTGGTGATGTTCTTGGGTACAGGTTGGGGATGGACTGAACATGCCATTTTACATAAAATATTAAATGTATAATTATGTATTTTAAAATCAATCTCCAAATGCATGAGTCTGTTAGTGAGAATTTTAGGTTTGATGAGAGAGAAAAAATGGACAATGTTTGAGGTTAGGATTAAAAGTTCAGTTTTGTGAAATATGAACCAGGTTTGATTAGAAGTAAGCATCTAATTCATCTATCTAAAAGACAGTTCTATTACATAAAACATCTTTTAATTATTGTATGTGATCCCATGCTCTGTGACAATATCATCTCTACCAAGAATTCAGTTGTCTCCATGTAGCCAAGTAAAATACATTAGATAAATTAATTAAATTGCTTTTCTCTGTGCAGAATGTCAGACCAGTGTTATTAATGAAACAAAATGTCAGGCCTAAGTGATAATATTAATATAAAAGCAAGAATCAAATGCATTGATCTCTTCAATTTTCTACAAATGGAGAATCACAAAACCCTACTCATTCATTACTCTGTGTCAGTTTCCCTTATTTTGAAATGTATCATTAGCTTCATGTTAAAGAAAAGCTATAGTTCATCTTAGGTGATGCATGATCCTACCCATTTCTGTTAGGTTACAAACTCTACTCCCACACCTCCCCATGTAATATAAGACCCTCAGACATTGCCTCTTGTTAAAGGCATTCTTCTCCTTTTCTGATGACTTACATAATAGAAAAATTATTGTTCCCCTGCTATGATGAAAAATTAATAAAACTTCCCAAATAAGCTTTGCTATCTAAATGTGAGGATACTATAAAATGTGATTATGCTCCCAATACTTACACAATGCATGATTTCTTGATGCAATATGTCCCAGAGAATGTGTGCCTAGAAACTGTTTACTTGAGAAAACATTTGCTTGCTAAATTAGCATCATGTGTTACTGAGAGCACTGAATGGCATTTCCATTTAATTAACAAGAAGATGTTTTTTAATTTAATGACCTATAGCATCATAAAATCTTGACAAATATATCTCTAAACTTAAAGTGTATTTACATATTATAATAGTATTTTTAAAAAGCTATATACATTATTGGTGCAGTTAAGAGATTATTCATAATTTTAAAACATGCCCTAGCCAGTTTGGTTCAGTAGGGTGCTGGCCCTCAAACTGAAAGGTCCCAGGTTTGATTCTGGTCAAGAGCATGAAACTAGGTTGCAGACTCAATGCCAGCCCTAGCCGGGTGCATGCAGGATCAACCAATTGGTGTGTCTATCTCACATGGATGTTTTCTCTTTGTGTGCCTCCCCACTCCCTTTCACTCTCTCTAGAAAATTAATGGAAAATATCCTCAGATGAGGATTAACAGCAACAAAAACAAAGCTAAAAGAAAAATACTAAAGCATTTAGAATTCAAAATATAAATTAAAGTTTGTTTTAGATCACCCTCTGCCACCAAGAAGGTTATACTTAACTATGCCAGATAGAGAACAAATAGTTCTCTATCTGGATTTCTGAGAATTCCAGAGAAAATTCATCCTAAGATTTAGCAATTCTCTTTTTTTAAATATATTTTATTGATTTTTTTACAGAGAGGAAGGGAGAGGGGTAGAGAGTTAGAAACATAGATGAGAGAGAAACATCGATCACCTGCCTCCTGCACACCTCCTATTGGGGATGTGTCTGAGCCAAACTGGTTAGGGCGAGATTTAGCAATTCTTGCTATCAAGAAATTTATCAGTACTGCTCACTTAAACCCCTGAAATAGTAGATACACTTTATACATACACGTTATTTCTATTTTTTAATGCCCACTGCAGAATTATAGTGAAGCTGTTTTTATTGTTTCACTACAGGGTCTGTGCATGAAATTTGTGCATGGTTGAGGCACCTAGGGCTGGCCAGTGACCAGGGCCTATCAGGTTTCCCACGTCCCGCCGTTCCTTCCCTTGCTGCCTGCCTCTGCTGCCACTCACCCTCTGGTCATCAGGACCTGCTGGCTGGGGCCAGGGATAGGGGGAGGGACCCAAGAGTTTGGCCACTGGACCCAAAGAGGGGCTGCATCCACCGCCACCCACCCCTAGTTCTCCGTCCAGCACAGGGCGTGGTTAATGCCCATCATAGTGACCAGTTGTTCCGGTCATTCCATTGTAAAGGTCACTTAAGCTTTTATATGTATAGATTGTTTCATTCAATATATCTCGTATAATTGAAGACATCTTTGAAACCAATCTATAGATTTATTTCCCCAAATTATTTTCCATTTATGCCTTATCATTAGACTATCCCAGAGCTCTGATTATAAATACCAATTCCGAGGTCTCACATTATGGCAAATGAATCTCAATTGTCCTAAGAGGGCCTTAGGATTCTAAATTTTAAAAAAGACCCCAAATCTATCTAATGATTTCACATGTTTGCCAACTTTTGCTAAGAAATCCTTTCAGTTAATGAAGTAATTCTATATAATAATCCTATTAAATAAAGAGGTAACATGCAAATTGGCCATCACACCCTCACACAAGATGGCCACCCACATGTGGTCAAAAGATGGCCACCACAAGATTGCTGGCAGGAGAGGGAAGTTTTGGGCAACCAGGCTGGCAGGGGAGGGCAGTTGGGGGCAATCAGGTTGGCAGGGGAGCAGTTAGACATCAGTCAGGCTGGTAAGGGAGTGATTAGGGGTGATCAGGCTGGCAGGCAGGTGAATGTTTAGGAGCCAGGAGTCCCAGATTGGAGAGGGTGTAGGCTGGGCTGAGGGATACCCCCCAGTGCACAAATTTCATGCACCAGGCCTCTAGTTTTTAATAATAGCATAGAAAAATCTGTTTGCTCAAAATATTGAATAGAATAACATTGTAAAAAGAATAAATTTCAGGATGAAGTCATGCCAAATGCCTAAAGGAAAATAATCACTAAGAGTTGGTTTTATCATAAAATACTCTCAAGTAACCTATGAAGCTATATTTAAGGATTGAGACACTTCCATTTTTATACATTTGGCTAATATGTATTATTGTACAATGCATATTTGATACAAAAAATTCTTATTTTTTTAAATGACAAAGAAAAGAAATAAGACTCACCTATAATTAAACTCTCAGAGATAATAATTGTTGGCATTTTGGTGTCTAATTTCTACTTCTGTCATACATGTGCACTTTTTGATATTTACATGTAATTTTATAAATTGCTTTTTCACATAATGAACTATGTGGAAATTTTTCTTTATACTTTCCTATCATTAAATATTCCTTAAACTGTGGATAAAAAAAAGCTGTGATACATTTATACCATGGAATACTATGCAGCTGTAAAAAGGAAGAATCCCTTACCCTTTGAGACAGCATGGAGGGACCTGGAGAGTATCATGCTAAATGAAATAAGTCAGTCAGAGAAAGACAAGTATCACATGATCTCACTCATATGTATGATCTAAGTAACAAAAGAAATTGATGAAAGAAGTGGATTCAGAAACATGGAAGCATGGAACAGAGTGTAAAATCTCAGAAGGAAGGTGGGGGAGGGTGGGTGCTTGGGAGGTAATCAACCAAAGACCTTCTATGCATATATGTATAACCCATGGACACAGACAATAGATTTCTGAAGGCCTGGGACTGGGGTGAGGGGGAAGGCTAGAGGGGTCAACGGGGGGGAAAGGGGACATATGTAATACTTTCAACATTTTCCTATATATATATTCCTTTAACTGCCCAGCCAGTGTAGCTCCATGGTTGAATACCTATCTATAAACCAGAAGGTCAGGGTTAGATTCTCAGTCTGGGTACATGCCCAGATTACAGGCTCAATTCCCAGTAGAGGGGTTTGCAAGAGGCAGCCAATAGATGGTTCTCTCTCAAAATCGCTCTCTCCTTCTCCCTTCCTTTCTCTGAAATTAATGAAAAGCCTTTTATAAAATCCTTCAATTTACAATGTATTAGCTGCATGCTTTTGCTTATTTAGATGGTAAAAATTCATTTAACAAATATTAAGTCATCCCATATTTTTATTGTTTCTGTTGTTTATTCTTTTTTTAAAATATATTTTATTGACTTTTTACAGAGAGGAAGGGAAAGGAATAGACAGTTAGAAACATTGATGAGAGAGAAACATCGATCAGCTGCCTCCTGTACACCCCTTACTGGGGATGTGCCTGCAACCAAGGTACATGCCCTTGACTGGAATCGAACCTGGGACCCTTGAATCCACAGGCCAATGCTCTATCCACTGAGCCAAACCAGCTAGGGTCTGTTGTTTATTTTTATAAACAACTAGAGGCCTGGTGCACGAATTTTTGCACCAGTGGAGTCCCTTGGCCTGGCCCGCAGGATTGGGCTGAAACCAGCTCCCTGACTTTCCCCAAGGGGCCCAGGATTGGGAGAGGGTGCAGGCCAGGCTCAGGGACTCCACCAGTGCACGATTGGGGCCAGGAAGGGACACAGGAGGTTGGCCAGCTGGGAGGGACGATGGGAGGGCTTCAGGGTGAACCCAGCCCATCTCGCTTAGTCCCAATTGGCTGGACCTCAGGGCAAGCTAACCTACTGGTCAGATAATCTACCCCATGGTGGTCAGTGCAAATCATAGTGACTGGTTGACAGTTGGCTGCCTGACCCCTGGTGGTCAGTGCATGTCACAGTGAGTAGTTGAGTGGCCTTAGCACACCTTTAGCATATTATGCTTTGATTGGTTGAACAGACAGGAGGAGGACTAGACACTTAGTCTATTAGGCTTTTATTATATAGGTTGTTTGGTAAATATCTTCATAGCTAACTCTTTTAATATATGCAAACCATTTCTGTGCTATATTTCTTTTGAAGTCTCCAATTCACCCTGTAGGAACTTTACCTTAATTTATTCTCAACAGATTCAAAGTACTCATTTTCCTATGTACCACTGCCAATACTTGGGTAAGATTTGTCTGACAATTTTTTTCTCCTCTATAATTTAGAAGTTGGAATTTCTGGAAAATACTGGAATGTGTAAATAAATATAAAACATTTATCATTTTTTTTGTACTTCAGAGAAGACTCAAAGGCAAGGGATTATCTATTTTTTAAAATTTAGAAATCATTCTACCATTAAATTCTGAGAAAGTGATACATAAATGAACATAATATATAAAAATATTATATTGTGGTTTATATTGGATAAATGAACTTTAGTCATTTATATACTCTTGGAAATTATTTCACTTTTTCAGGTTCAAAATTTATTAATATAAATGTGAACAAACTTTTATTCAATGTTTATTCCAAGTATGTCAGATTTTTCACCTTTTTAATCTAATTATATCACTTTTTATATTTATTTTAATGTGAAGTTCCTTCATTTCCTTTTTTACTGACTTATACTTTTCAGAGTTTTTCCATTATATCAACCTTAAAAAAAATAGTGCTCACATTTACATATCAATTTTTTTCTGGAATTGTTACTGTCTTTGTGCTAAAAATAATGGATTTTGCTTTCTGCATTTTTACTCTTCCTTAGATATAGCAAGATCAATTCTCAGACAGTATTTGTTTAACTTCCTGGCCTCTTTATGTACCTTACTGAGGTTATAGTCACATATCACACATGTAAATAGTCTTTGGCTGTTGCAGTATTCAGTGAAATAGGCATGTGCAAATAGGCATTCATAGATTGCAGTCGTCTTCGCAAAGTGGTCTCCTCTTTTCCCAGCACATGGCTCTGATTGAATAGATCTAACTCATTATTAGAAAAATATCACTTCTCATCATGTACTCAACACAGGTTCCTTCTATCTCAGGTGCACATCATGTCTTCCTAGATATGGGTTCTGTTTTTTTAGAACCTCGATCTGCTTTCTGTTTTCTTACCATCTGTTTTCTAAGGTTTCATTCTCTTCATAAACATGGTTTATGGAAACATGATTTGGGATGACATGAGATATAGAGAGAAGGGTTGCCTAAGTGGCTGCCTCAAAAAGCAACCACTACAGGTACTGATACTTACATTTTAACCTGAGTGATTCATTTTCAAGAACCACAAGAGAATAAAAATCCTCACGACTTGAGTTATCTATTGAATATAAGGAGTTAAGTTCTCTCCTCTGAATCCAGATTGTTAGCAGCACTGTACTGGTGTTGGTACAACTGGGAAAATAGTCACTCCTACCGCTTGTATTCCATGGTTCAGGTAAGAAACCTTAAGAGCCTAGAGACCTTCTCAACCTTGTGCAGTTAATGTGGGGAGCTGTGGTTTTAGAAAAGCAGCCCAGTTCTCCTGTTCTAGGAAATCTGATCATAAATCAGGTTTGGGGAGAAATACAAAGTGTCAGCTCACCTCCATTTAGTTTTCATAAAGTGAAGTCCTCGTATGCCATGAAGTTGTGATTGCATAGGTATGGGAACCACGCCAATGAGCACAGAGGTCTTGTTATTCGTGCACTGGGATGTTCAAGGACATTCTGGCAGGAGCCTAAACAGGATTCTAAGGACTTGGAGTCTGGAAACCATAATCAGACTAAGATACTGAACAGGTGAAAGGACACATGCTGCACTCTGCCCTTCTGTAACCCAAATGATTGGCATCACTGTTGGCAAATAGCCTTCTTTGTCTCTGGAGCAATACTCCAGGTTACTGGCCAGAGAGAGGCTAGAGAGAGCAACTGAGTAAGCAAAAGAAGAGAGCTCGGAGAAGCAGAGGCCATAGGCACAGTGAATGTAGCTCCTATGTGCACAGGAGGGGCCAGAGAGCTGAGACGGAGCTGAGAGCAGCTACTGCCATGATATAAGACTAAGATCTCATAAGGAGTTTAGATATAGCTACCATGTTGGGAGAGTGAAGCTCAGAGACAGCTACTTTCTGAGGCTATAGAGACAAGCCAGTGTGCTGGGCAAGAGAGACAGTAGAAGCTGCTGAGTCAGAAGGCTTAGGTACCACTACAGTGTGAGGCAGTGAGTTCAAAGGCAGTGTGTGGCTGCTCAGATGATAGCTGTGAATACAGAAACTAATACTGCTTTGTGAGAAAGGTATATCTGTTTACTAGCTGCCGTCCGACTGTCTCCTATATGGAATTGCTGTGAAGAATTGTCTTGTCTGATGACTATGTGACCACTGGCTTCTGCAATAAAGACTCATTTTTATACACCCACAACTTCTCCTGGCTTCTCCTTCTGCTCTGCCACTGAGAATTGACCTGTGTCTCTGACACTTGGCACTGTTGGCAGGATGGGAAATTGAGGCCAGAGGATCCATGCTCATGTGCAGGTTGAACTAAGTTCCCAACAGTTAGTATAGTGGGCAGGGTTCCAGAAAGAACCAGCCTTGGCATAGTTGGGAAGAATTTAGATGAACATATGAAGTCAGAACAACTCAGAGCAGCAGTGCTCAACAGTGCTCCTGCTGTCTCTGACAATAGCTTTTCCTCATTTGAACAACTTTTTTAAAAAAAATGGTCAGTGTCTATTCTTTCCATATCCTGATTTTTAGATTAATCATTATTTTATTATTCCCATGGACTATGATTTTCATTTATTTTATTTTATTTTTTATTTATTTTTTAAAAATATATTTTATTGATATTTTACAAGAGGAAGGGAGAGGGATAGAGAGTTAGAAACATCGATGAGAGAGAAACATCGATCAGCTGCCTCCTGCAAACCCCCTACTGGGGATGTGCCCACAACCAAGGTACATGCCCTTGACCGGAATTGAACCTGGGACCCCTGAGTCCACAGGCCGACGCTCTATCCACTGAGCCAAACCAGGTAGGGCATGATTTCCATTTTTGTAGCTTCTTATATATTGTACAAAGAAATGGGTGTGGGGGGATCACTATATCCTAAGTTACTATACAAGTGACATTTTTAATTGAATATTTTACAAATATTTAAAAGGATGGGAATCAAGTGCTCTTCTAATCTCTACCATTAATTCATGTTGCCCCTAAATAAGTAAAAGTTTATTACTTGAGATAGTGGATTCATTATTTTACTGTTTTAATTAGATTGACAAATAAGCAAAATTAGTATCCAGTCTGTTGATAACTTAAGCCTTATCATAATCACTGAATATTTTTCTTAAGAACTTAATAAGTCATCTCATTTTTAACAATTTTTAATAAATGCAGCATTGACCTCTCCATCTTCTCCTGACATGTTTCTAAAAGCAATAACTTTCCATCTTATAACTGAATTCTTTTTCTCCCTTACATGAAGTTTTCTTCTATTTGTTTCTGACCACTTCATCTCTCTGAAGTCATTTTCAATTTATGTTGAGACATATTGAAGACACTATTCTCATATTCTGATGCCAAGATCCTGACTCTTGATTGAAGGTCTAAATCATAACAAGGCAGAAAACATTGTGTACTTAATTTTCTTGGCTCAGAATCACACCTTTTACATAACAGCTCTAGCATTGCTCCAAATATGTTAACGTGTCTTAAATGAAACTAATCAATTCAATATTTTGCTATCTTTTGTAATTCATCAAAATGGCAGAAAATTAAGATGCATTTAAAAGTCACACAGTGATCTGGAGCAAAACAGGATCTCACAAAAAGTGTGATACACAATTCAAAGTTTCTTCCTTTGTTACAAGTACCTGATGACTAGAAATAGAGAGCCTTAGTCATTAGTCCTTATTGAATAGTCAACAATATTTCATTCATCTTATGCAAATTTACCAAATAACAATGTTATGATTTATACATTTGATTGGAAAATTATCATTTTAATGTTTTCAAGGCAATCTTATCAAAAGTTACAGGATAAGCCACCAGCTGCATGCAACGTTCCATTTACTGGTACATAGAGCAAGGCAAAAGTAGGTTTATAGTTGTCCATTTGGACAGAAATGCAATAATAAATAAGTAATAATACAAGAATAAACTCTCGCCTGGCCAGCATGGTTCAGTGGTTGAGTGCTGACCCATGAAGCAGGAGGTCACAGTTTAATTCCAGGTCAGGGCACGTGCCTGGATTACAAGTTGATCTCCAATGGAGGTCATGCAGAAGGCAGCTGATCAATAATTCTCATCATTGATGTTCCTATCCCTCTCTCTCCCTTTCTCTGAAATCAATAAAAAAATTTTACAAAAGAATGAACTGTTTTGAGTACTCACAACTGTAAACCTACTTTTGCCCCTCCCTGTATAGAAGTTGTATGTCAGTGTGTTTTGTCATTCTCCTTCCATGGGAAATAATTGAACTAAGGCAGCCCCTGTTATGTAATAGCCATTTGGCATGATACTGGCTGCTGGGGATACAAAGATAGAGAAAATATAGTTCTTGTCTTCAAAGAGAAATGCTATAGATATAAAGGAAGTCAATGCATCTCCTGGGGAATCAGCTTTCCTGAATTTCTCACATAAAGGGAGCACATCCTGCTCCATGTGACCCTTAACCCTGGCTGCTGGAATAAGAAAAGCCTATAGGAAATGTCTTAACTCTTGCCAAGGAAGTAGACTCACATTAAGATTTAAACAGAGTATGATGTTAATTTGCTTAGTCAAATAATTTTTCTCTCTCATGGATGCAAGATGCAAAGACTAAGAGGCAATGATGACCATAAGAGGCTATGAAAAAGCAGGAGCTGGATTGTGGGACTGCCCACATGGCTGATAGTTGCAAGATTATAAACAGGGATGAAAAAGGAAAGACATCAATGATCTCCTTACTCTAAATGTGTTGAATCTGTATGAGTTTCCTATTAATTCTTTAACAAATTCCTACACACTTAGTGGCTTACTGCATCATGTCTCATTTCACAGTTCTGAAGGTCAGAACTTCAAAATGCTGTCTCACTGGGTTAAAATCAAGGTGTCTACACAGCTATGTTCCTCTAAGAGGCTCTAGAGGAGATTTCATTTGATTGTCTTTTCCAGCTTCTTAAGATCACCTACATTTCTTGGCTCAATGCCTCTTCCACCATCCTCTGAGCCAGCACCATTGGGTCAAGTCCAACTTATGCTGCCATCTCTCTAGTGACATAAAATGTCAAATAACACAAGAGTGTAACTGATACTTATGTATCAAGAAGTGGTGGCAATACAATATAATAAGAACTGCAAAAGGTGTATTTATAAGATACAGTACAGTAAATATCTTATATTAATTTATTTATATATACATTAGCTCATTTATTTGACTTTTTATGTGTCATGCACTATTCCAAACACTTTAAACAGTTTATTGACTCCCAGTGATAAATAAGGAGATGGCAAAATTACTATTAATATATTTTTCTTGCTTCTTTGCTTGCTTTCTTCTGCCCCCTACACTCCCTCCCCTCCCAAAAAGATAAAAGATTTACTTTGGGCCAGGTAATATATTGGCCCAATAATCTAGGGACAAAGCAATATATAATGATGTCCTTGGTTCTTTATATTCTCAAAGAGTTTATCATCTATACAAGAAGCCAGACAATGAAGTAAGCTCTCATAAAAACCTAGGAGGAAATGATTAAGAGTAGACTAAATTCATATGGAAGCTCATAACTATAGAACATAACCAGGTTGAGGTTAAAGGCCTTTAAGGAATGCCAAGTGAAAGATTAAGAATAAATAACTTATCAAAACAAATAAATGAAGGAAATAGTATGCTGGCCTAGAAACCAGAATTCCAAGTGTCTCTTTCTAGAGCTGGTGTACATCACACATGTTCATGAAGTCAGAGTATCCAACAAGCAGCCATTGTAGGTATCAATAACATATTCTGAAGCAACAATGTTCTAGCAAGTGCTTTTCTCCCTTCATATAAAAAAATTAAAACAAATATGTTACATGCTAATCAACAAGATATTTCCTTTGCCATTGTTATCAAAGAGACATGACCAGAGTTATTATTACACACACACACACACACACACACACACCAGCATCACCTTCTGCATTATTAGTATCACCCCTGAGTTTCTACAGTGACTATTAATTTATTTTCATGTGCTCCCTTCAGTTCATTAACTGAAGAAAATTCTCATTTTTATGGTTGTTATCCATAGTTATAAAAACTCTTTTAAAATTATTTGTTTCTGCCAATATATTTTTGAGGAAGATATTCTCTTTTCCAAGTTATTTTAATTAAAATGTATTCTCATCTACCAATTTATTTTGAAAACACCAAACACAGAATTACACATAGAAAGTTCAGATGTTGTTTTACCAGATCATTTTGCTAAAACAAGTAAAAACGTTTTGCCAGACCAAATTTAAAATCATATACTTTTATTATGTTGGATAATTTTAAATGTAGAATTAACTTAAAAATAAGAAAATTTTAATAAAAACAATGCTCTAGAAACAAAAGTATTGTTTTATAAATTATGGTTTTCAGAAGATAGGTTATGAATAATTGGCTATATAAGTAATTTTTGTAATACAGTCACTCAAGTAGTTAAAAATATGACTTTTGGAACAGAGAATACTAATATTTATAGAAACTAAAGATTAAGCAGAAGTTATGTGTGGGATCCCCTTACACGTCCAGCATGGTTCAGGGTTCCTGTTCAGGGTTCGAGTTCTGGAGGAGGCTGCACACAAAATAAAGAGAGAGAGACTAGAAGAGAATCAATTTGGAAACTGGGGGACCAGGCGTGGAGTCTACCTCTAGTGGGTAAGATTGCCCACTGGTGCCTGGGCCTCACCAGCCTTTTATTTAGTCTTCTGGGAAAACACTCATATCCTTAGGTAGGAAATTCCAAGCAAGAATTTACATGTAATTAACAGGTAGGGGTTTGCTGTAATTAACAATGTTTCAACTTAAACAATGGGTGCATAGCTCTGACCTTTCAGAGCAACCAAGGTTGGTTGAAAACAATCAGTTTCCAGCAGTTAGTACAAAAATATTATACCAATGACCTTTTTGATTTCTTAGTCTCATTATACACTTCATATAAGTCAGAAAGCAATAAATTAAGTTTGATATGATTATGGATCAAAAAGAGGCAAACACATGCTTGGAATTGCAATTTATACATTTCCCAAACCAGGTTTCACACAAAAATCTGATTTCAGCAAACTGAAATTTCCAAAATAGTTACCAAAAGCCAGAGAATTCATTAGGTAAGGTTTGTTAATAATTCTAAGTTTACATTATTTTTCTGAAATACATAAGAATGGAAGAATTAGAATGTAACTAGTACTGAAGGGGTGCTATTAGATGTTCTTGGAATCAATAAGATGTTTGCTTAAAATTGTATAGGTTTTTGATATATATACTATAGCTTTAATATATAACCTCTATCTGTGTGTTTGTAATTATGTAGGAAGAGAGAGAATTTAGAGACAGAGAAATAGAGAGAGGAGGAAGAGATATTAAGAAGAAAAATAATCAACAAAAGCTAGGTCAACTGTTATTGTTCCAAACACTAATTATTTTCAGCGATTGTGACCATTCTCTCTTCTAATTGCATTTGATTGCCCTGACATTTTCTCTGAAATGCCTACCCCTTGGTTTCTGTAATGTATATTCAAATTTTTCACTGGGAGTTAATCCGAGAATTTAGTGGCTCCTTGTTTGTTTTTTTCCTGAAATGTGTGGGGTGTTGTAGTTGTTACTGTAATTGGGAGCAGGGTTCTTCTTTGATGGATGGAAATCAGGACTGCCGTGCATAACAAAGTATTTATCCATATCTCACGTGTATTTCAAATGGGCTCTCAACCATTCACTCACACAAGAAGCTTGTCTGCTTTAGCGGAGCCTATAGCTCGGTTCCACAGATAAGCACCAAGTACTTCTTACAGTGTTTTAGTGCACAAGGGATTTTCCAGAATTACAGAGCTCAGTTTACTGACAGGAAAACTACCTAAGCAGTGGCAATGCTCTCACAGTTTGTGTCTGGAGCACAACACCCTGGCGTCCACTCATTGGCAGTTGTTTCCATACTATGATTCTGCTTTGGAGTAGGGCTTGCCATACTGTAGTATTTTGGTTTTCTAGTTTAGGCACATGTGAGAATTTACTTGATGAAAGACACTATTTTATTAGAAGGTGTTACTTTTTTTTTTTTACACTTCACAGTTAACTTTTTAAAAAATATATATTTTATTGATTTTTTACAGAGAGAAAAGAAGAGAGATAGAGAGTTAGAAACATTGATGAGAGAGAAACATCGATCAGCTGCCTCCTGCATGCCCCCTACTGGGGATGTGCCCGCAACCAAGGTACATGCCCTTGACTGGAATCAAACCTGGGACCCTTCAGTTCACAGGCCAACACTATCCACTGAGCCAAACTGGGTAGGGCCACTATTAACTTTTGATAGGCATTTATTTTAATATGAATGTGTAGCTTTGTTCTTTGTTTCCTATGAATTTCATTTCAATATGGGGATTTTTAAAAAAATGTCATGAGAGACATTAGGTCCCTTGGGTCAAAGACATGACTATCTATATATATAAAAGCCTAAATGACTGAATGACTGGTCAACTGGTTGCTATGATGTGCACTGACCACCAGGGGGCAGATGCTCAATGTAGGAGCTGCCCCCTGTTGGTCAGTGTGCTTCCACAGCCAGCTTCCTGTGGCTGGCCAACCTCCTACAGTCCCACCCCACAGCCAGCCAACCTCCTGTGGCCCCTGTCCCTGGCCGGCACCCCTCTACCCCCATTAGCCCTGATTGCCAGCCAGGCTAAGAGATGCCATCCATGCATGAATTCATGCAGCAGGCCTCTAGTAATTACATAACTATAAAAAAGCGTTTGTTTACTTACAAAAAATAATGAGCTCCATAATATTAAAGATATAATATAGTTAAATTATTCCATTGATTTTGTTTTTGGTGGGGTGCTGTCCATGTCTCCACTTGTTGCTGGTGGAAGTGGGCTTCTTGAGATGCCATGGAAACAAGAATTTTCTGAGACCATCCACAGAAGGATGAGGCATTGTGGAAAGTTTTGTTTCTGTGCAGTTAAAACCCTGAGTTTCCAAGGTCCTGTCTCCCTCTTTCCTGCCAAGGAAAATATCCCATTTGTCTTCAGCAGGGCTAAGGTCAAAGCCAGTGCCCAGAGTTTCTGCTCCATATTTGCACAGCCCAGTCCAGCATCTGGCTAGGTTAGCTCGTGTTCCCAGCTGTGGTCCTTACTTTTTCCATTTGGCCATGTGCCAGGTAGATTCTAGGGTCACATAGCTGGGAAGGGAGCACAGGCTAATATAAGGAAGCAGGAGCAAAGCAAGGGGAACAAGAGAGAAATACTTTTTTGTCTGGGGATTATGTATTCTCCAATTTTTGTGGGTTTGCATTGCAATATAACCTCCTAGCCAATGATCTTTGCCCCCAGGTTAGACTGATTGGAAAGCACCTTTCCGACATTACCCTGAACTACTTCATTGCACATACACTCATCTTCCCCTTTGTTGGACCCCTCCCCCCAGTAATATGCAAGTAGTGGGCTGATGGTTTCCTGGGGAGTGTGAAGTAGCAGCTTCTTGGTGAAGCTGCCCCATTACCATGCTTATAATGTCTGGCCTTCTCTTTGCTTTATTGGCTGCTAGTTATGTCTGTAAGAGTCCAAAGAAAGGATTTTAGCATTACATAAAACTCTTTGATGACATTTTGAAATTAGTCACTCTGCTTTATTTTATTTTTAAAATAAATTTCTATTGATTTCAGAGAGGAAGAGAGTAGGAGGAAGAAATAGAAACAATAATGATGAGGGAGAATCATTGATCGGCTGCCTCCTACAATGCCCTCTACTGTGGATCAAGCCCACAAACCTACAGGTGTTCTGACAGAGAATCCAGCAGTGACCTCCTGGTTCATAGATTGATGCTCAACTACTGAGTCACACCAGCCTAGTCACTCTTATTTAAAAAAAAATAAATTTAAAATATCTCTCAGGGCCCTAGTCGGGTAGCTCAGTTGGTTATAGCTTTGTCCTAATGCACCAAATTTATGGGTTTGGTCTCCAGTCAGGGTACATACAAGAAGCAATCAATGAGTGCACGAATAAGTGAAACAGCAAGCCTCTCTCTATCTAAAATCAATCAAGACATTGAAAAATTTATAAAGAAAAAAATATCTCTCAGATATAAGATATTAGAAAAATATCATTGTCAGTAATAGCTCAGATTTATTTTTACCTTCAAAAAAATAAAATACAATGTTTTGTAAATTTCATATGATTTTGTGTTAATGTTTATTCTGATTTATTTTTGGAGGATGGAGTTGTGGAAGGATACAATAAAAATATTCTAAGTTTGTCTCACTCCTGCGTAAAACATTTACACATGAATTTGTTATAATACTATGGCTCCCCCTATGATGACCTGGAAAAAGAAGCAGGTGTTTGCTTTGAAAGTCATTGTTAAAAGTTGCTTATTTATTCTTTTTTAAAAATAATCCACATTAAAATGCCTCTTCCATAAAATCCTCCCAAAATGTGTTAAAATTTCCTGTTTTCTGTGCACTGCACAATCATAGTCTCCTACTTGTTCCTGTCCTAGCATCAGTCACTGGACATAGAGGAATAGAAAAACAAAAACATAAAACATCTGCAATATGCTAATGGAGTGACAGACAAATTCTACGCATGATACATACATACATACATACATACATACATAGTAGTATATAGAACATAAAAACATGCTAAGTGCTATAAAAATATAGAGCAGGGAGCAAAAGGGAAACATAAAGAATTAAAGAAAATGGGTGACGGGTACTACTAACTGGGGTGCTCATGGTATTGTCTCCTGCAAACGATATTGAAGCAAGGACTCGAGGAAGGCAGAACATGAAGCGAGGAGATATCTGGGAGGAGGGTATCTCAGGCCGAGAGAACAGGGCTAAGAAAGTGTTGGGTCTGGTGTATTCTAGGGTCCAGCATGCGGTTGGACTGAGGAAGTTGGAGAGAAATGCATTTGGTCAAGGGGTGTAGGCCACGTACAGAATCAGGTAGACCCTTGTAATGGCAGGTTTTACTCTGAGAGAATGGGGAGAGCTGAAGGGTTTTCAGCAGTGCAGTGCCGTCATCTGACATGTTTTGACAGAATCCTGTGGCTGCTTTCTTTAGAATCCACAAAATAAGCAAGAGTGATCCTAGATAGAGCTATTAGGAAGCTGTTGCATAATTCAGCAAGAGATTATGGTGACTGAAGCAATGCATAGATTGTGAGAAACGGTGGTAGTTACACGTTTTATACCTATTTCTGTTGCTATTATTTTTCTTTACCAGTTTCCCCTGTCATACCATACCAATAGTACCCTGAAAGATTTGCTTCATTCATCTTTTGAGTTACATTGTATACCACAGTGTCTGCCTCAATCAATGGGTATGCCCAATCAATATTCTTTTGTGGAAGACCTAATAATTAATAATACTATTTCAACCAAAAAGATGTTTTAGAAAATATAGATAACTTCTCAATCTAGTTATTAAAGTGAATAGTTATTAATGTGAAGTGATTATTTCTAAATAAACATTGATATAAAATTTTGCATAATAACTGAAATGCCGTGTTTAGTTATGAAACATTTTTGTTCTATTTTTATACATTCTAAATACAAAGCTATATATAAAAGGAACTTTTTCAATTTGTGAAGACCAGAAATAAAATTCAAATATCGAAGTTCCCACTTAGTCAGACATTTTTTATAACAGTGCTGGAATAATAGGATCAGTAATACATAGTAGTCCCTCTAGGTCTCCAACAAGTTCATTGAAGTCCTAGAAGCAGGCATTACTTTGCAATACACATTTCCCTACCCACTTCCTTACTCACTTATAAAGCAGATTGCAATGTAAAATAGTTTACCTTCCAAACAAGAGCTATTTTACATTATATTTTTAAAGTATTTCTCATAGGTGAAAACTTGCATTAGAATTAACTTCATAATAATTCATATTAAACTATGCAAATATTTAGAACACAGAATACAAGTGAGCATATTAAATTCCTACTTGAATTATTTTATTTGATTGAAAAATATAACCAGTAAAATTGAAACTCAGGAAATTACAAAGCATTCCATCAGGTGAGTATAAAATCATAACAAATGCCACAAACATATCCATGCACACAAATATCCACATATATCAAAGAGCACAGTGCAAACTCAAGGACTCTGGAAAACAAGCAAGCAATGGCGCTCATGTTTCTGTTTGGATACTGCCTCTTCTTTTTTCAGAGTATTTTCAAAAGCAGTAGTTGCTTTACACCTCTTGATAATCATGTGAAGTAAGAAATGCATCAATAATTCTACAATAAGAATTATAGAATTTAATGCAGGCCTTAAACATTTTGTTTTTGTCAATACTTTCATTCCTTTACAAATTGATTTTGTAAAAGAAACAGCAAATAATAAATGTTAATTAAATTATTTTACAATGTACCTTTCATATCTCATGCAGAATAAGTTTAAAACTTAGCTCCATAAACTCATACCTTCTAATGCTACCTTGATTCAGCAGAAAGGAGAAATCTCCTCCTAAGTGAAAGGAAAGGGAGAATCTGAAGGCTTTGTCATCCTTGGCATGTATTATTGTTTAGTCCACATTTTTTAAATTCTCAATGGAGGATATGTTTTCTTACTGGTTTATTTGTTTGTTTTTAGAAAGAGAAAGGAAGGGGGACAGAAGAGAGACAGAGAGACAGAAAAAGAGAAAAACATCCATTGATTGACTCTCATACATACCCTGAGCAGAGATGAAACCCACAACCTAGGTATGTGCTCTTAACCCACAACCTTCTGGTGTACAGGATAACACTCCAAAACTGCGCCACCTGCCAGGACTACAATTTTATTTATTTTTATATTGTTTAGTATATAAATAAATATTTACTCTACATTCTTTTATTTAGACTTATTCAAACATATCTGCGTTATTAAGCACTGTAGATGAAAATGAGCAAATCAAAGTTCTAATCAGACAAAAAGTTATGATATTATCTAACACTCTGAAATAATATTTCTAGACATACTCTTCTGATTAAAAATAGAGACGTGTGAATTTAGGGAAAATAATAAATGTAACAACAAAAGCCAAGCCAAACAGAGCAAATAACTTATCCACTAAAATATGCTAATTATGGGCTCATTATCCTGTACTCAGATTTTGCAAATTAAACAAAAGGTTATTAGAGGGGGAAATGCTGTGAATGCTGTTAAATTTGAGAATTATAATTGTCTTTAAATATTCTTCTGTGGAAGACCTAATAATTAATAATACTATTTCAACCAAAAAGATATTTTAGAAAATATAGATAACTTCTCACTTAATCTAGTTTTTTTTTGTTGTTGTTAGTTTAATGAATAGCATTCCTTTTTGTATTAATTTAATGAGTCCTTTTGAAGATCCTGTGCCTTTTTCATTCTTTAGGAAAAGATAAATAAATCCATGTGATATCTAAATCTCAGAAACAATATATCACGTTGATAACTTTGCTAAAAACTTTTACATGGAGAAATCACCAGGTGGTTCTTATGTACTTTGTATGATGATATGTTTGAAGGTCAAGTTGATGTTACTTCATTTCAATACAAAGGCCCTTTTTTTTGTTCCTGTCTTTCAAGCTGCTCCTTCCTGGCTGAAAGCAGCTCTATACAAATCACAAAAGTTGAAACTACAAAGTTAGGATAAAGCCTTGTCAGGGCCCAGTGAGAGAGCACATCAGCAGGCTCCTAAGGATGCTAATGGGAGCTGCCAGGAGCCCTCAGTCTAGAGTAATGCTGGCACAAAGTAGAGAGCCAGGAATAATGACACAGTCTGAGAGCTGACAAAGGGAAGTGTGCGTTAAGTATACGGATGTAAGAAAAGGAACAGTGCATCTTCAAAGGAAGATGTATTTAAACTTAACCATCAATCAAGCCTATCAGTAACACTTTGAAGCTAATGTGGGCAAGGCCTATGTCCCCAGCAGATCGGCCTACCTTAGCGTGGCTGTTCGCTAGCACCTGAAGTGATGGTCACAGGCGCCGAGTAGGAACACTTCATGAAACTCACACGTGGAATGATGATCCCTGGACAATGAGCTTTGGATTCCCTTCAGCATGCAACCTTCTAACACTTTCAACAGTTCCCTTGATCAGTGTAATCCCATATGGAATTTGAAGAAACTGACAAAAGCAATTATGCTTTTCATGTATCAAATGCTCTCATTTTCTTCTCTGCTTATGCCACGTTGAGCATGAGTGGTTCTTGGGGGATTTTATAGCAGTCATCTTTAAACACCTCAAAGAAAACTTAAAACAAATGCTACTTAAATGCTTATTTATGTATTTGTTTCAATTATTTGTTTTATTATTATTACTCTTTGGAATTGGGCATGTAGGTGACTCCTGACTAAGACATTATGGGGAGAGTCAGAATTTTGCTTCAACCTCAGTTACACATGACTGAAACTAAGAAGAAAGGTTGATTGATTTACTCAGGGTGATAAAGAAAAACCTTAAACACTAGTGTTTTAACCTCAAGAGGCTGAGTCTCTGATCTATTGCCCAGTCAGTTGAATCTGAGACCGAAAATAATATATTGTCTGCTAGTATTGGGATGGAAAGTCAGTGCAAGGTCATAATTCAGTTACCACATGAGTTTATTTACACTTGAGACCTCAATATGAAGAAAAGCAATGTGGTCTTTGTCCACAATGGCCTGCATTGCTCAGTACATTTTATTTTCAGAAAAACAGCAGGTTCCCATGATCAGAAATCAGCTTTCCAGTTTTCCCAGCAGATAAAAAGCTTTGGTTATAGAAATGAACATTTTTGTACATTGATCTGTTGGTCTGACTACATCCGACCAAGAAAAATTGCGTCTGAAAATGAGGGGATTCTTTATTTTTGACAAAGTCTTTAACTTCCCTCTTGAAATTTGTGGCTTTGGTGACAAAGACATCCATGTTTTCATAACTCAGCACAAGCATCCCTTCATTCCACAGAGCCCCCAACACATGCCATTAGAAAGTGCAAACTTCCATCATACCATGTGAGCTAGATTTATAAATGTGATTTTGAAATTAATGAAAATCCCCCTCAGGCTGTCTAGTCTACCGGGAGGATTCGGGAGGCAAGCAGAGGATGGCAATTGGACATTTATCAGCCTTACCTACTGTTTATTCCTGGATTTCTATGTGACCATGGGAATACCCATCACAGAATTCATTTTAGTGATGTTTTTCATTGACTGGGTTAGAAGAGTGAAAAAGTAATATAATAAGATAAGTAATAAAAATTAGGGAAACTTCTTTGATGTTAATGTCATAATGGATATTGTAAGTATAGTATATTCTTAACTAAAACTGAACAGAAGCAAATTACAGAGCATTATATAAATGTACTAAACATATCCCAACTTTACTCAAAGGTGGAAAAACTTTATTTATAAATCAATTATCATTGTTTAGATAAGGTACTATAGCAAATTCAATTAATGTGATCAAATCAAGTTTAAAAATATGAATTGCACTTGTAGTCATCTAGATTTGATTATTCTCTTCCAAAAGATGTTTCCCTGGAGTTCATTTACAAATAACCAAGTTTTAAACAGCAATAACGCACTAGAGTATTACTATAATATATCTTGACATCTTATTTCAGTTAATATTAGTATAATGAGTTATATACAATTTTACACAATTATATAGTGAGACAACATGCTATCTATAAAATATGCTAAATATTGAAAATTGGTGGCTAAAATATTGATTTTTATTAAGACTACTAGAGGCCCGGTGCACAAAAATTTGTGCACTCGGGGAGGAGGGAGTCCCTCAGCCCGGCCTGTGCCCTCTCACAGTCTGGGACCCCTCAGTGGATGTCCTATGATGGCCCCAGTCTGCCAGGCGCCTTTTGTGTGTGTGTGTGT
>PVJC01018249.1:0-31542 GCA_004026665.1 Murina feae | reverse complement strand
TTCGCTAGAGGCAGTTTAATCGGAGCTGAGCTGAGGGGCGCAGCTTCACTTTCGCTGCTGCCGCAATGGAAAGGGCTGTTTACTCAGGTCCGGGAGTGGCGGCCGCCATGTTGGCCGGGCTAATTTGCATACAGCCGCTCTGATTGGCTGGTGGGCGTGGCTTACCCTGTCTCGGAGAAACGGTTAATTTTAATATTTCACTTTTATTAGTTTAGATATAGCATATGTTCAATAAGAATATGTTCTTTTTTATAACAGGGCACAATTGGAAACTAGATGTATTATGGGGCTTGATTGGAATGTCATATTTGAGAGAGAAATGCCTAAGCTTATATATGACTGGAAAGCTTTAAGGAATTAAGACTGACTTTGAAAGCCAATAAAAACAGCCAATAAAAAAAGCTACCAACTTGAGAAAACAGTCTGGTACCTTGCTAACAGTGGTTCGCTGTGGTCTTGCCAGATAAGGAATGAAAGCTGCTTACTGGGAGATGCAAAGAAAGATCCCAGGATATTTTGGGAACCCCGGAAGGAAGGAATTAACCCCAGATCTACAGTTATTGTAGGCAAAGTCTGATGGCTAGTTATGCAGCTTGGCTTCTTAGCTTCCAGAGAACTTTAAATTTCAGTCTGAAGATTCCTTCCAAAAGAGTCCAGCAAAGCCAATTGAAGAGAGCCTATGTGGTTGATTACTATTCTTGTTGGACTTACATCAGGCCAAGTTTATTGAAACTAGATTTACTTTGCAAATAAATTCGTTTCCATTTGGCTATCTTTGACAAAAAAAAATGAGAGTGATTTTAGAGAGAAAATTGATTCAATAGAAACTATAATATACCTCTGTAGATATTAGGTTCTAGTGCTGTTTATTATCTTTTCAGTTAATTTTTTTCTGCCTATAAACTAAACTGGGTCCTGAATTTTTATATTTTTCTTAAATATCTGTCTGCAGCCCTCCAAATTAACATTTTCATTTTCCCATCCATTGACTCAGAATCACTGGGGACTGAAACTGCCTGTTTGCCAAGGCCAGGAAGCTAAAGTAGGACAACTTAACGTAGACTTTGGCAAAATCATCACAACAATTCATCTATGTACAATCTTTGTTCCTGTTACAGAAAGATCCCGACTGACAGTCAAACGCCGGACCAGGAAAATCTATCAGACTGTCCTCCTATCCTCATGCCATATGAAAATGATTCAAAACAGACAACTAGAAATCTCAGTCACCCACCTTCAGGGCTCAGAAACTGAGATTATAGTCTGTTCTAAACATGAAACTTTGCTTTTCTTTTGTTTCCATAGAGAAGCCTCTTACTAAATACCTGACTGTTTGCACTATAGGCTTAACCTTGGGAGCCTACTTGCATCACTGCCTCCTGAAATGAGACATAACTGTTTATATGAACTGAGCTTTCCTCAAGTCTGAGACTGGTTCAATGACATATAGAACAATCTAGCAACCCAACTTCTGCAGTGTCAGACTTCCAGAAAGTTTCAGATAAAAGTCACCCTAAGATGTGCTTCTATGCAGATTGTTTTGAGCTAAAGGCAATTTTAGCCACAGGCTCAGGAGAAACTCTGCCCTCAACCCGTCCATGCATAGAAGAATTTGAATGAGAGGACTTACCCATAAGAGATTATCAGTGATAACCTTTCAACTCACCCTCATGGCAGGGCGAACTTATTCACTAAACATCTTCTCTTTCTTCATTCTGCAATGACCCCTTGAGTCCCCCAACATGTACTTCCACATCCCTAGCTCAGGATGTCATATATGCCTCAATCCCCCTTTCCATGTCAACCTCTCCCGCATGGGGGTCTCTGATTCTCCCACGTAAGAGGGTTCCCATTCCCTTGTATGAATTAAATTTGGTTGTTTCTCTTGCTAATATGCCTCATGTCTATTTGATTATTAAACCAGTCAGAAGAACCTTGAGTATAGGGGAACGTTTCTTCTTCCCTCACATCAGCGTTAGGGGTCTGGCCTCAGGACATGCCTCTCGAGCCTGGGAAATCTGGCTTGGTTTGGTACTTTTGGACTGGACACAAGCTGGCCTCTAGTTAGAAGCGATGTGTCCCAATTTTGAAATTCAGATGCATAACATGTGGGATGTAAATTAATCTGTCTTCCTGTACTGAGTTTTATGTTGGGCAAATAACTAATATACATGGTTACAGAAGAGCAAAACCCCCCTTGATGTGTACATTCCTAATTTGTAACGTACCATAATCTTGATAAAGCAAGTTTCACCTCTGCCCGGAAGGCAAGGCTGTTTAAATTGTTAACATGTTGGAGGTGAAATGCTTGAATATTTTTAATTCAATTACCAAAGAATTACTTGTAAAAAACAGATGCGGAAAACGGAATATCCTTACCAATTAGTAGAGCTTCTTTCTCTGACTTTAAGCCTTGACTTCTTTTCTCAATGTTGTTCTCTCGGTCTTGGTTGACCAATGCAACTGTCAACACATTGATTTCCTATAAAATTAAAAAAACAAATAGATATTTATGTAGATTCTGTGCATTTCAGTAAAAGCACCAGGTCCCTTAAACTCTAAAAAAGAGGTCATCACTTACATTTATAACTGTAGATCAATTTTTATAAGTAATTGCTCTATTTGCCCAGTGGTAGAAAATAATTCTAAAACTTAGTCTCCTGACTACAGCTCCCAGAAAACCAAGTAATTCTCTGCAAAAATGGCAATTTGATGCAAATTATGTTATGTTTTTGTCTATGTTCTTATTTACTAACTGTTATCAAAAATTACATTTGACTGTAGCAACTTTCTTTAACAAGTTTTATTTCAAATATGACAAATTTCCTGAAAAGCATACACAGGCTGATTTATGATTCTATGTTAGTATTGTGTGTGTGTGTGTGTGTAGGTGTGTGTGAACAGGGCCTACTGGGAAAGGGAGATAGTTGTTAGGAGTGTTTAAGTTGAGGAGGTATATATCCTCATACACAACTGCAAACAGTAGATAAATTCTTTTCTTTGGAAACTAAAAATGAAGAATTGTACAACAAACTAGTAACACATGCCATACTGAGGCTTGGCTATTTTTAGTTCTTTCTATAGTCTTTTTTATTTAAAATCAGAGAAGGAAGATTTAACTCATCCTTTCAGACTGACATCAGGACTCAAAATGGGGAGTGATTTAACAGAAAGTCAAGTTTAATTATCAGAGACCTGCATATATGCGGCGGTAGAATCATTAGGGTAGTTGAATCCTGTTGGGGGGAGGGGAATTTCTTACTGATAGATAGGTCTCAAGAAAGAATTAGTATATTGAGCAAAGAGTTAAGGATAATGTTCTAATAGATAGTAGGGAATCTGCCAGAGGACACGCCTCAGGAGGTTTGGCAGGTGTTACCAGGACTAGAAATGGCTATGGGATATTTAGCTACGTAGTTACTACAAATTAACAAAACTGGCCAGGTAAAAGAATACAGGAGATTGTTGGAAATAATGTTGAGCATATAAAGAACACAAGTCCCATCTGAAGGCTTTCAAATAAAAAAGAGAAGGAAAAAATAACCCTCAGTGCATGCCAATTAAAATAGATCTATGAGCTGACTTTAATTTATGATCTACTGCTTTGTAAACCAGGGATAATCATGAATTCCCAGGAAAGAAGGTCCTGTTGGAATACTGCAGTTACTAAGGCAACATTTGTTGAGCATGTTGGAGGCTTCTCTGAAGGTCACCCTCACCTGCTGAAGACTGAGTGAGCAAGTCTGAAAGATGCAGACAGGTTAGGTAAAGGAATGGGGAGTCAGTGCTGCAACAGGTCACAAGGAAGGCTTTGGTTGAATAGAGGGGACCAGCTGGGGCCTGAAGCTGGTAGTAGGAATGTGCCCATGAGGACAGGGCTCAGAAAGTTTTGGGGAATGGGCTAAGGAAAGTCTGGAGCCAGCGGAGCATAAAAGGTCATTAGAGAAGAAAAATGTCTGGTAGCTCATAATAAGACCTCAAATGGACAGTTGCCAAAACCCCTCACAGTAGGAACAGATGCACCATGATAGTAAACACTACGGTGGCACGTTCTCAAGGACATCAGAGGACACGACCAGTTTATGCTTCATATTTAACTCTAGAGAAAACATGGTCCAATTCTTAAGTCCTATCTTAAGAGTTTCATGTTCTCTACACAGGATGTTCTAGCTTATCTAGTTAGTAATTGGGCAACACATTTTACTGGGACATTTGATATGAGTTAGAAAGCCTTGTGCCTTTTTTAAAAACTTCACCGTCCTTACTACTTCCTCCCACCCTAAATCTTGAGACAGTGGAAGGAACATGAGAATGGGAATGTTTCATTATTAAAAGGGCAAAATTATGAAGATCCTTTTTATCACATTAAATCCTTTTCCAGTAAATCTAATATGCCCTGAAGAATGATATATCCACTGGATGTTCTGGAAAAGGTTCCAGATGGACAGAAACTGAAAACTGGACATGGGTAAGAGTGGATGTGGCTGGGAGGTAAGGGAGGTTACTAGGAACAAATTGTTAATGGCGTGCAAAGTACACAGAGGGAAATAACTTTGGGATTGGGGTATCAAGAGTTTCCTCGAAGTGAGGTCAACAGGATTATGAAATAGAATTCTAAGGAAAGTGGTAAAAACATCATTCACCTCTAGAGTGAGAAGCACTCCAGACTAGAATTGCACAATAGTAACAGCTCTGCACTGGGGAGAAGAATAGACAAGATTATCTAATACGTCTTCTCTCTTACCTTTGACTGTAATTTCTGTGACAACTAGAAGAAATCATTAAAGGGCTGGAGAGGTTTTCAGTAACTAGAAACTAGATTTCATGGCCTTTTTTACGACTTCTTAAAGAGTTAGCTACTTGAAGTCAGAAATTTTCCCTCGGAAGTGTCCTTACCAATTACTTTGAGAAATGATACTTTTAGGAAAACTCTTTTTCAGTAATTTACTGAGCTAGAATTGTACTTTGTTGTTGTTTTGTTTTTGTCCTTCTCTACCCACCCAAGCCCCCAAGAACCAAGAAAAATGGTTTCCTGATACAGTATCATAAAATCCTTTCATTATTCCCTTCATTTCATTACTCCTGTGGCCTCCTTAACTTTGGTGCAGCTTGCTTTCTATGCAAAGCTTCTTGAACATGTGGTGTCTATCCACTGTGCCTACTGCCTCATCACTTGAAATCTCAGTTTTCTCATCAGTCACACCAGGAAACTACCTTTTGAAAGATTTCCAGTGACTTCCGTATTTTCTCAGCCCCCTCACCATGTGATACTTGACATCATTGACAGCACCTCTTAAACCACCTGCATCACTTGCTTCTGTTACATAAGATGTCCTGGTCTTTTTCTTCCTAATTATTTTAGCCTTCACTGGCTTTTTCACTCCCTCTGCTGGCCCAGCAGACATGGAGAAGGTAGCTTTCTTCTTCTTATGCTCTAACGTTGGTATTTTCCTAAGTTCAGTCACCAACTTTTCTTTTCTTTTCCCTTCTATCAGAATTCTTTTATTTTCATGGGTTCAACTATCATTGCACTTAATTTTTTAAAAAATATATTTTATTGATTTTTTACAGAGAGGAAGGGAGAGGGATAGAAAGTTAGAAACATCAATGGAAGAGAAACATCGAACAGCTGCCTCCTGCTCACCCCCCACTGGGGATGTGCCCACAACCAAGGTACATGCCCCTGACCGAAATCGAACCTGGGACCCTTGAGTCCGCAGGCTGACGCTCTATCCACTGAACCGAACAGGCTAGGGCCACACTTAACTTTTTAACTGTGTCTTGCCATCACCTGATTGGGCTTGTCTGCTTCAATCGATCACTGCCCAGTTCAAATTCAAAGTGAGAGGGGGTAGGGGAGGCAGACTTTAGCTGTGGCTCTTTTGCTAGGAGCTGGCTGACCTTGGGCAAGCCCTCTCCTTCTTAATTACACTTTTACACACAGTACAAGCCCCGTCTATCTCAGAGGCATTTATTCCAAGCTACTTGCAAGGTTTCCTTATCTCAGCACATTTTCTTTGTCACTTGTGTAGCAGCTGATCACTTACATGGTTAGACAGAACTGACTTTCACCCGAGTTGTTTTCTCAACAAAACCAGCAATTGCTTTAGGGCAGTCACAATACCTGACAAAGCGAAGCAGCATGGCCCAGTGGAAGTGTGTTCTGATTCTGTTACTATTCTTTATGTATTAGATAACTTCAGGTAGGGCATCTCTTAACTCCCTCTTATGTAAGACATGCATAATAACCTATGCCTGTCTACTATCCAGGGCTACTGTGAGGACCAAATGTCAAATGTGAGATGGTGTTTCTGAAAATTATAAGCACTTATGTATATAGTGTGGCATCATTATTACCAATATTATTCACAGGACTGACTGGATATATAAGAGCTGTATAATACATACTTGGGGGGCAGAATCCACATAAAAATTATTTATTAAACTTTGACTGCAATCACCTAATCTAATAAAAGAGTAATATGCAAACTGACCCTCACCCTGTTACACATAAGCCACATCCACCAGCCAAACCACACCCACCAGCCAATCAGAGCAGCTGTATGCAAATTAACCCAGCCAAGATGGCAGCTGGCAGCCACGGAGCTAGAGCAAACAGGAGGCTTCCGTTGTACCAGTGATGGAGTTGAAACTGCCTGCCTAGGCCGGCTGGGCCTCTGCTCAAGGCAACAATGCTTCAATTATAGAAGATAAATAAACCCCAGAAACCTGATTCCAGCCAGCCTCACTGGGATGTTGGGTCAATGGGAGCTGTGGGCAGCCTGAAAATGGCCCTCAGCCCTTCATCCAGGCTGGCCAGGCACCCCAGTAAGGATCTGAACCCTGAAGGGACTGTGGGCAGCCTGAAAACGGCCTTTAGCCCCTCACCCAGGCTGGCCACACCCCCATGGGGTGAGAGTGCTCACTGGGGGGCTTGGCCAGCCTGCAAACAGCCATCAGCCCCTCACCAGGCTGGCCAGGTACGTCAGCAGGTGGACATCCCCTGAGGGGCCCCAGACTGCGAGAGGGAACAGGCCAGGCTGAGGGACCCCCCTGAGTGTACAAAGTTTTGTGCATTGGGCCCCTAGTGTGTGTGTGTATGTGTGTGTGTGTGTGTGTGTGTGTGTGTGTGTATGTATATATATATATATATATATATATATATATATATATATATATATGGCTAATATGTAAAGAGTCCTTTCAGGAGTCTGACCAGGAGACTGGGAGTTTGATTGCTTGCTATGATGTGCGCTAACCACCAGGGTGCAATGCGGAATGAAAGAAGGCCTCAGCCAGCAGCTGGAAGGTCCCGATTGACCCTGATCGCTGGCCAGGCATAGGGACCCTACCTGTGCACAAATTTCATGCACTGGGCCTCTAGTATAAAATATGTATGCAAAAATATATACACTAATTGTGGTAGTGTTCAAACAGTGAATATTTTCTATTTTCTACATGTTCTGTGGCAACACTGTTGTACTGCTATCCTTATAATTTAAAAAGAAATAAGAAGATGCCCTAACTGGTTTGGCTCTGTGGATAGACTGTTGGCCTGTGGACTGAAGGGTCCCAGGTTCGATTCCAGTCAAGGGCATGTACCTTGGTTGCAGGCACACTCACAGTTGGAGGTGTGCAGGAGGCAGCTGATTGATGTGTCTCTCTCATTGATGTTCTAACTCTCTATCCCTCTCCTTTTCTCCCTGTAAAAAAAATCAGTAAAATATATATATTTTTTAAAAAAGAAGCCAATGACATACAGATGTCATTTTAAAGAGCTACATGTAAGCATAGAGTGTAGCTGACTACTTCATTGCATAACACATTGAGCGCCACTCCACTACACATACAGAGTAAATAAGGACACTACAATGTGACTTCCTCTGCGGGCCTCCAAGGGCTACAGCTACTAGTGCAAGGTGAGTGGGACAGTTGTCAGGATCTGCATGGTGAGGATTCACCAGCTCAGTTCCCACTCTGCCAACACCGTCACAAGGCTCTTCTCATTCCTTCTCTGCTTTCTCTGTTCCACAGCCTCATTTTTGCTCTTTGCTTCTAAACCCTGCTATTAAATATTACACTCCAGAAAACAGGGGCATTGTAGCTACAGTCAACATGCCAATCAGCTATTTCAATATCCTTTACTCATTTTTTTTTGTCAAGGTACCAAAAGCAATTCACCAAGTGATATGCCAGTCTCCACTAAGCTATTGCTCATAAGATTAGAACCTTTAAGCTATTGCTTATAGGATTAGAACTGTGGTTGGGAAGGAAGGAAATAGCGATATCTCTCACACTTCTCTTCCAGAGCCAGTGACTAGCATGTAGCAGTTGCCCAGTGGCTGATAAATGAAAGAGTGACCCACAAAAAAAAAAAAAAAAGTCCTGAAATAGTGAAGAAATGATGGATTTAGAAACAGTAGAATGGTCTTAAATGCCACTGACTTGCTATAATCTCGTTTCCCTATTTTTATTTGTAGAAATAGATGATCTAAAATGTCATTTTGCTCTAAAATTCCATGCCTGCTCTGTTCCCTCTTTCCTGAGTTGGAGTTTTCCTCGAGAGTAAAACAGCTAACTACTTGGTACAGACAGTATGTACTTATCCTGGATTTCAATGCAAAAAATAAAAAAATAAAAAAAATTAGAAGGGTAAGAAGAGGCAGAGGGGGAAAAATAACAAAAATGCAGACGGATGAGAAAAGGGTTGACGAGAATGAGTGATGAGTAAGCTTTGAAATTTCTTATGGTTTCAGGGGAAGTAAGAATTCGCCAATCCCCAAGTGCAAACAGGATCTCAGGACTTTTCTGTGGGTAAGAACTCCCAAGGCCCCACTGATACCCGTGGCTGAAGCACAGTACCGCCAGCGCAGAGGGTTGTGGGCTCCCCACCCACCTGTGCCCTTTCCCCAGAAGCCTTTGATGCTTAGGGCCTGCAGGAGGCCCAACAGGCTTCCATGTGAGAGAGACCATTTGAAAGCAGGCATGTGGGACTCCTGCCCTCAGCCAAGATTCAGCAACTCATCACAATGCAAGCACATTCTGCACGCTGAGATGTCCCACCTCAGCGGGGTTCAGCTGCTGGCCATGTAGCATGTATTCTTAGATAACTCCCAAAACTGTGTTTCCTAAGACTTCCAATTGCACAGGTTGAAATTGTTACAGGTCATAAAAGAGAAGCCTCTCAAGAAACAGGTGTGGTTTAGGTGCCAGAGATCCCAGCGGCCTTCCTTTCAGGGCATCCTGGTTATATCTCTCAGATAAAAACTTACGCACAAGTAGTATTAGAAGAACTTTACAAATATGAACTCATTTAATCCTCACCACAGCTCTATGAGGTCAATACTACTGCTTTCGCATTTTACAGGTGAGGAAATTGAGACATAGTGATGCTGAGGTCCACAAACTAGGAAGAAGCAGACTCTGGACTTAACCAATGCTTTCTTGATACAGGCTCTTTACTGTGCTAAGTCACCTCTCTTGACTGCACTCCGGGCACCTATAATCCTTATCAACTGAAAGTGCTGATTGAGCACTGGGACCAAATCCCCTCCTGTCCTGACCATTCAGAAGCCAGCAGGGGTTTCAGGCAGGACCAGTGAGCAGTTTGCATGGTTATGAATGCAAAGGGAAGCAAGGCAGGCAGCCAGGGGGGGTGCCTGGCTGAGGAGCAGTGTTGGTGGGGGTGGGCCAGCTCTGTGCTGCTATTAGGTGGTGATAGTCTTCCTTTGTACAAATGTGACTAGTAATCATGGTCTTTGCAACAGGGAAGGGAGTCAAAGGCGGAGTGCCGGGACAATGAAGAAGATGCAGCACACTGCTCTCTTGGTTGGGAGGATGTCAGGGAGGAAAGCCAAGACCAATGCAGCATTCCAAAGACCAATTGTGGGCCACATGCAGGACTGACTGAGCAGGTGAGGAGTCTCAGGCAGAGGGCCCATCCTATACAATAAAAGCCTAATATGCTAAGTGTCTGGTCAACCCGTCAGCCATTCAACCAATCAAAGCATAATATGCTAATGATAGGCTAAGGCTGCTCAACTGCTTGCTATGACATGCACTGACCACCAGGGGGCAGACTTCCAGGGGAAGATGCTCTGACCAGTAGGTTAGCTTGCTGCTGGCATCCAGCTGGTCAGGACTGGGTGAGACGGGCTAGACATACCCTAGAGCCTTCTCATAGTCCCTCCCTGGCTGGCCAACCTCCTACATCTCTCCCCAGCCCTGATCATGCACCGGTGGGGTCCCTTGGCCTGGCCTGTGCCTTCTTGCAATCCAGGACCCCTTGGGGGATGTTGGAGAGCAGGTTTCAGCCCATCCCACAGGCCAGGCCAAGGGATCCACTGGTGCATGAATTCGTGAACCGGGCCTCTAGTGTGGTAATAAGGCCGAGCCACTGAGGTGAAGGGAAAAGTGAGAAAAAAGAGTACAGAAGCCATTCTAAAGGAAGAATAGACCAATTCTGTGTGTATGAAGTAGATGGAAAAAAGGAGAGTGAATTAAAAAAATTTAAAGAAGTCTGGATGACTAGCAGAATAATGATACCAGAATTAAAGATCGCAAAGAATGAGAAGTACTGTCTCCAATATTTCAGAAATATTGGCTATGAGGTCTTGGAAAGGCAACAGGAAATGCAGGGAAGCATCAGGACACCTGGGCTGGGAGTCACTTTGTAGCCTGTCTTCTGCCTCTCCCTGTCCTGTATGGTCCCAATGCACACCTGTTATTCTCGTCATGTCCAGAAGTGCCCCTGACTGGACTGTATGTGTTGGCTCTTCCCATAATCATCCCTCTACATAGGAACAATGTCTTCAGCACTAGCACACTCTCCTGCACATGCTAAATCTGCAACTGATCCTTTTTTAAAAAAATACATTTCATTGATTTTCTACAGAGAGGAAGGGAGAGGGATAGAGAGATAGAAACATCGATCAGCTGCCTCCCGCACACCCCCTGCTGGGGATGTGCCCACAACCACGGTACATGCCCTTGATGGGAATCGAACCTGGGACCTTTCAATCCGCAGGCTGATGCTCTATCCACTGAGCCAAACCAGTTAGGGCACAACTGATACTTTTTGAAAGAACTGTAGACCTTGGGAATATTTATTGAATTATATCAAGTGACTCTGTTACTACATAGAGTGGATAAATTTCATAGGTAAAACAGACTGGCCTCAGAGATTTGGTCAGTATCCTTAGCCTGCAGTGGTTTATTGAAAGTTGGTAAGAAATATACACAGTGGCCAGTGAAAAACAATGCAACCACTATGGGTATTTTATATCATTTTGGTCCTTAAAATGCACTTACGATTGTGTCATATTAAAGTTAAATAACTTCTTTACTATCTTAGATTAAATAAGGTAAAAAGTTAATTTTGAATTTGTATCTATTATTAATGCTTTCAATATGTCTTTAATTTAATATTAACTTTTTTGAAAACCATAATATAAGCTTATAAACTTTTCCCTTTCCTAGTTAACTTTAATTCTTAGTAATAACCTTTATTGGTTTTCTCATTGCAATTATAAATATATATATATTATATATATATATATAATTTTCAATGTGGAAAATTTACAAAATATAAAAAGAAAATAAAAATAACTGAAATTCTAATACCCAGATATAAACACTATTAATATTTAAATATTTACCTTTTATACAGTTTAGAGTTGTTTGTATGGAAAGCAATACAATAATCAATAAATAATAATAAAAAATAAACTGATTTGCATTCAAACAATTGTAAACTTACTTTTGCCCCACCCTATATTTCATATATAACCCTCCTCCCACACATGCATATATGATATATATATGTATATAAATACATGTGCATATGTGTACACACACATATATGTATATATTACTGTTGTTTCATTTCTTATTTGAAAAATAGGATGATTCCCATATATCCTTCTAATCAGAAAACAAAGACTTTGGTGAGTAATTTCAATTTTGTGATATTTCCCATTAAATACTAAGAGCATCACTGCTGCCTGGATCGTAACTTAATTACAGGTAGCACAGTTCACACCACATTTAAACTATGGACTCAAGCTGGCAATTAAATGACTTTCTTTTGGCATAGTTCTGTGACAACCATGTTAAATAAAATCCATCTAAAAATAGAAAAAAAGTCTTTGTATCTGAGTAACTCCATTCATGATTTAAAGTGTAGGTTGTAGTATTTTATTTTTAGTTGTATTATATGCCACTGTAGATGTACCCAATGAAAAAATACACTCGATCTCAAAAACATCTGTGTGCTTCTCACCACTACATAAAAATGTCATCCACTCTGCCATATCTATGCAAGTCCATTCCGTTCATAGCCTGAAAAAGTGCTGACATGAAAAATCTCCTCTACCAATAAAAATGAAGCAGGAAACAGAAGAAAATAAAGTGAAATACTTTTAAATGTATTTATGTGCATCCAGAATTAGTCGGGTTGATTTATCTTACATGATACTGACTCTATTGCTGGTGAAGATTAATTGTATTACAGTGCTCTTGGCATGTGATTTTCCCAGTCCATTTCTCAGTATGATGTTTCTTATTTTTCTCTGCTACACAGCACCCACTATCATAATTTTCACCTGCAGAGTTTACATTACTAATGGTAACATTAAAATTTAGAGTCTTTTTGACCTTTGTAGTGGTAAACTGGGTCATGAGAATAGATGGGATGCAACCTGATAAATGAGAGAGACATTTAATTATTATTAAGGTAAAATCAAATTTTACAAGGTTTGTAGGGCATGTTATGAGATCTCAGTAAATATTAAATATTTTCTCCTTTCCAACAAAACAATCCAATTCTCTCTCCTCACTGCCTTCTTGCAGATGCCATGCGTGATAAATGTTCCAAGAACTGTGTGTTCTGGATTGCCCATGCATGGTGCCTGATGGATGAGGAATTTGAGGTCCTAAGTAGGAAATAGTATGACAAATGGCAATGACAATAATACTAATAGATCAGCTTACTGGGTGTTTGGTAGGTACCAGGGTCTGGTACTTGTATCCATACTTTTCAAATGAAAAAACTGAGGCACAAATAAGCTTCCTAAGCTAACATACCTAAAATGTGGTGGTTCCAAGACTGCGCCCCAGGCGGTCAGGCTCTGGAGCTATTAGTCTTTGCTGCGTATGTCTGAGGGAATCACAGCTTTTTTACTTTGTTCAAGCCCCTGATCCCAACCAAGTCTTCTTCCCTATGGAGAGAACTGAAGCCAGTCTTTGTGGAGTTTCCTTTTCAGTCATATGCTGCCTCTTCACTGGGCCGTTGCCCCATGAGGAGAATGACTGGGCTGTGATCGGATATGCTCCCTGTGTCCACATGGACTTCGACGAACATAGTTAGGAGTGGCTCGTGTCAGTCATGCATACTCTCCAAATGGATATGATTTCTTATGAACCAGAGCCTTAAAATTAGTAATTGTATATTTTTCTCGTTGGGTTAAGTAGCAACAAAGTTCAACATTTAGACAGAATAAGGTCTCAGTTCAGTATGATCTGATCAGAATTTATTCAGCCTCCACCACTCTTCATTCATTAAATATTTACTGAGCACCTACTGTACAATAGGCTAGACAACAAAATTCTAAAGTGATTAATAGCGGTTGCTGCTCTCAAAGAATGTAAAAGTCTAGAGGATGGATAGGATGTAAAAAAAATTAAAATACAGTGAGATCAAAGCTATGACAAGGGTTGGCCTCAGGTGCTAGAGAAGCCCAGAGCAGCACCTTACCTTGAACTGGGATGGAGAGTGGGCAGCAGTTACTCCATGTGTGGCCCACAGACTGGTAGCACCAATCTCATCTGGGAGCTTAGTAGCCAGACCTTCCCAATCTTAAACTCTAGGGTGGAGCCCAGCAATCTGTGTTTTAAGAAGCTCTCTGATTCTGTTCCTTACTAAAGTTTGAGAAGTATTGCCTTCGAAAATGTAAGACTCACAGGTACATAACAATTAGTCAAGAACACATACATCAATTAAAATTAAAATTAAAATCTGTAAAATAAGGAAGTTGGATGAGGTGACCTCTATCATCTCATTCTAACTTTCATAATCTATAGGATTAATGCACAGTAAAATGAACTGGAATGAAATGTGCTTATCTTCAAGATCCCCTGCAGATCATATACAGAAGGAGTGTTTGCATCACTTACCTAACCAGGCCAAACATACTGGCAGAGCTGTCTGAAGCTGCTAGAAAGTCTGTCAATTCATCATCAAGCTAATGCACTACAAGTGTACCCATCTACATAGGCTTATCACTGGGTGAGATTCTGTAAGGCACACATACACAACACCTCCCCAAGGCACTTAGACCTGAGCTGCAGGTAGACCTATCATAACTGGGCTGTTTAGAATCTCTGCAATGATGATAAATACTGTGGGGATATGGAGGAGATGGTAATTGTTTGGGCTGATCTTACTGTAGAATAAGAAATAGGAATTGGGCTGGGCTTAAAAACAGATGGAATTTGCATTGCATGCAAAAAGGATGACATGATAGATGGGCAGTGGAATTATCAATAAAAAATCTAATTACTTAGAATTTTTAATGAATGGTGCAGTTAGCTGAATTCGACCTGTTGACTAAAGCCATTTATTCAACATAACCAGGCCAACAGTTATTCTGTTCTTAGGGGGGGCAATTTGAATATTGTTATATAAAATAGCCAGGAACAATATGTAAGCTCTCAGCTGGGAGACGTACTGTGCCTGCGTTTGTGGGCGTGTGTGTGTTAGTGTAGCTCAGGGGTGGGGGGTTACACCTACCCAGTTCGGGGGCTTCCCACAGCCTGCACTTGTAGACCTTTCCATAGTTTTAAGTCATCATTCCCAAAGCTGGCAGGCAAAGAAATTGCCTGTGAAAATTAGATTCCGAAAGTCTCATAAACGTAAGTGCTCATCAGCACACACTGAACAGTCTGGAAATTGCCCAAAGAAAGCCACTCTGTAATCTCATGGGGAAGCTGACATAATAAACACAATAGCGATGCTGAGCTTCACAGCCACAAACCTCCTCCACGAGGCCAATGCCAGGGTCGGGCAGTCTGAGGCATGTAGAATTTTCTTGATAAAAAAATAATCAAATGAACAGAAATCTGGAAGTAGCTATTAATCGTTCCGACACTGGTCAGCCTCTGCAGGGGAACCTGCATTGTTTTGGGAGCAGGACTACCAGAGACCTGGCGAGGGTCCACTCGCCGTCTCCCTGGGACTCTCACAGGTCCACACGCCTGGACCCAGGCAAAGGGCGACCCCCTGGCTCTGACACTGGCTCAGCTCAGAACTGCAGACCCATTTCTTCAGGAAAACCTGACTGTCTCTCTAGCACAAGCTTGTCAAGCTCAAAGGCTAACCCGGGCCAAATAAACAAGGTTTAAGTTTATGTGGGCCGCAAAAAAACAAAAGCTTCAATTTTCATAGCAACATCAGTTTATTTCGAAAAGTACAGTATAAAAAAAAGAACGAGAGGAATAATAAAAGTAATGTTTTCTACCTGGCACTTGTCATCTCTTCTCTGCTGCTATTTCTCCTACTTTGGGGGGAATCTTGTTCGCAGTGATTACTTTCAAAACTGACCCAAGGTGAATGTCAGTAATTCTGGACCTGACAGGAGATTTATTTCCTTCCATAACTGTAAATAACTGTTCACACCGTTATGTGGGCTGGGCCACAAGTTTGACACGCTTGCTCTAGGAAGAACAGCAGACATGAAGGCCTTTTGCTTTTGAGAACAACTTTTCTTCACAGTTTTACTTTCCCTCTGTGTGGATTAGGAACTCAGGGAGGGGATTCCACTGAGGTGTGGTTTGCTGAACTTCTGAGGTTTCGTGATGTCCTAAGTTAGATGTAAGTGTGAGGATGACAACCTTCTTCAAGTGTGAATACAATGCTGTTACAGGCGGCTGCAAACAAACATGGTGTCTGGTGCCAGGGTAAGGGCTGGACTGGTTTCTGCTCTTTAATCCTGGTGTCCCTCTGTGCCGGGCAGGGAGGTGAAGCTGGCGGACCTACCTGTTAGACCCTGCGGTGGGAGGGGTCATGGAGAGGCGGCCCCAGCAGAGCTGGGGAAACTTTTTTTTTAATTTTTTTTTATTGCTTAAAATATTACAATAAATGATAGATAAGTATTACAACAAATGATAGATAGATCTCCATTTTTCCCCTTGCCCTTCCCCCCCTCCTCCCTAACCCCCAGATTTGAGGCTGAATGCTTAGAACACCGTTCACTTTATCGTGGGTGTTTGCATACATTTATTTTGAAGTCCAGCCTTTGGAGTTTCCCCCAGGAAGCCTACTAATATTTTATTTGCAGATTAACACCTGAGCTTTTAGCTTCAAATTTGAGAACCTTACTTTTGGCTCCCGTTTGCACTCCGTGTTTGTATTGGGGCAGGCAAGTTCCCTAGGAGAGTGGCCGAGGTGCAGGCGGTGCAAGCCCTTGCTCCCTCACCTCCTCGGCTTGACCTGGAAGTGCTGGCGGGTCCAGCAGGGGAGCAAGTGGGAAAACTCTTCCTGCTGCCGGCTTGCCTGCCCTCGCCTCTTTTCTTCTATCTCACCTTCCCACCTACTTTGCTGCTTTGTCATCTTCCTACACATTTCCTCAAAGAAATGCCACAGTTCAGCGCGTTATGTGGCAACATGATGGATGAGCTCCGGCGATGAGCAGTGTGCGGAAACTGCCTGCCCTTTGCAGCATCGCCCAGTCTCCCAGGAGAGCCGGGCGGGCGCTGAGCTGAGCCCCTGAGGAAGGCCAGGGGCATAGCAGGTGAGCAGAGCAAGGCAGGGCCAGTGCTGCTGCTACATTGCATACCTCTCCCCTCCCATTGCATACCTCTCCCCTCCCATTGCATACCTCTCCCCTCCCATTTCATACCTCTCCCCTCCCAGGCTCCCCTGTGGTCAGCAGAAATCAAGAGTGTGGAAGTCCCTGTAGAATGTTTAATATTGTAAATGACAGCAACCACCATCCACAAAGCCCTATGGCTCCTGAACAAACATCCAGAATACCCTATGGCTCCTGAATAAAGCCCTATGGCTCCTGAATAAACCAGTTCATCTACTGGTGAGTCTTCCCTTCTTGCTGTTTTCTAATCTTTAATCCTCCTGACACACCTCCTGAGGCTCCCCCACTGTCTTCCAGAGGCACTAGGAGAAAATTCTGCTTCTGTCCATCTTTTGGGTTCCTGGCTTTTTAAATAAATGCTCCTAAACTTTTTTCCTGTTCACTTTTGATCAACATACCAGGCAGTGCTAAGCTGTATCTCGTGGGAGGCAGGGAAACTGTGACTGAGACTTCTAGGTTTATTCAACTTTAAAATTATTCCTTGCACTCAAGGCACATCTGTATGTTTATGTATGCCTCTCGTTGATGCTTTAGAGCAGGCATCCTCAAACTACGGCCCGCAGGCCACATGCGGGTGTTTTTGCTGCCGCTGCCTGTCCTGCTTAAAATAAGATATGTGCAGTGTGCATAGGAATTTGTTCATAGTTTTTTTTTTAAACTATGTCCGGCCCTCCAATGGTCTGAGGGACAGTGAACTGGCCTCCTGTTTAAAAAGTTTGAGGACCCTTGTTTTAGAGCTTGCGTGCATTTTCTTGGCCACATTAGAAATAAAACCTTAATGTTCCGTTTGGGGCTAGAACTCGTTTTGTTCTTTTACTTGCTAACTCTTTCATGTGTTCTCTTGAGAGGGAAGACAAGCCCCATTTGGGTCGTGGTGGCCTGGGTCGCTGAGCCTTGGTCTGGGATCCCCACAGCGCACAGGCTCCACAATCCCCAGACCAGCAGGAAGACTGATCTGCTGTTCCCAGCACAAAATCCTAAATGGCACATCTCAGCATTGTTCTAAATTATTTACCACGTTTATACAATTTACCTTTTTCTTCAGAATTCAGATATTCTTGGGAGTTATTTTCCTGCCCTGTGGAGGAACTCAGAATCCTCTCTATGTAGTACTACCTGGGACATTTTTATTGGCTGTTTATTTCATCACTACCAGGTAAGGGCTGAGCTTGGGTCTTTTATATATTTATTTTTTTTAAATACATTTTATTGATTTTTTACAGAGAGGAAGGGAGAAGGAAAGGAATAGAGAGTTAGAAACATCGATGAGAGAGAAACATTGATCAGCTGCCTCCTGCACACTCCCTACTTGGGATGTGCCCATAACCAAGGTACATGCCCTTGACCAGAATTGAACCTGGGACCCTTCAATCCACAGGCCGATGCTCTCTCCATTAAGCCAAACTGGTTAGGGTGAGCTTGGATCTTTTAAAAGAAGCAGTGGATCTCCCTCTATCTCTAAATCCCAATCCAGTGCAAGGGCTTCTCCATTTAAAAAGTGCTTCAATGTCTGGCCAGTGTAGCTCAGTGGTTGAGCATCAACCAGGGGGTCACAGTTTGATTCTGGTCAGGGCATGTGCCTGGGTTGTGGGCTCCAACTCAAGAGTGGGATGTACAGGAGACAGCTGACCAATGATTCTCTCTTATCATTGATATTTCTCTCTTTCTCACCTTCTCCCTTTCTCTCTCTCTAAAATCAATAGCTTATATAATAAAACCCTAATATGCAAATTGACAAAACGACAGAATGACTGGTTGCTATGATGCACACTGACCACCAGGGGGCAGACGCTCAACACAGGAGCTGCCCCCTGGTGGTCAGTGCACTCCCACAGGGGGAGCATTGCTCAGCCAGAAGCTGACAAAGCGCAGTGGTGGTGGCGGGAAGTGAGCCTAAGCCATCAGGCAGACATCCCCCAAGGGGTTCTGGACTGTGAGAGGGTGCAGGCCAGGCTGAGGAACCTCCTCCCTGCCATTCACAAATGTTGTGCACCAGGCCTCTAGTATATGTATAAAGTGCTGAAATGGTACATGAATTAATTAATGCATTGCTAAAGAATATTCATTGCATACTATCTGTGACAAAAAAGACAAATAATATTTTAAAGTCCCACAGAAGGGACTAATTAAATAAACTGCAGCACATCTGTGGCATGAAGTATTAGGCATTTGTTAAAAATTATATTAAGAGAACATTGAATAACATGGGAAAATGCTCATGAATTATTAGGGAAAAAGTCTAGGCTATAAAACTTCCCATATGATATGCTGTAAATTTGGAGATATATATATACTAGGGGCCCGGTACACAAAAATTTGTGCACTTGTGGGGGTCCCTCAGCCCTGCCTGTGCCCTCTCAGAGTCTGGGACCCCTCGGGGGATGTCCACCTGCTGGCATACCTGGCCAGCCTGGGTGAGGGGCTGATGGCTGTTTGCAGGCTGACCAAGCCCCTCAGTGGGGACCCTCACCCCATGGGGGTGTGGCCAGCCTGAGTGAGGGGCTGAGGGTTGTTTTCAGGCTGCCCACAGTCCCTTTAGGGTTTAGATCCCTACTGGGGTGCCTTGCCAGCCTGGGTGAGGGGCTGAGGGCCATTTTCAGGTTGCCCACAGCTCCCATTGACCGAAGGTCCCAGTGAGGCTGGTTGGAATCAGGTTTCTGGGGTTTATTTATCTTCTATAATTGAAATTTTGTTGTCTTGAGTGGAGGCCTAGTCAGGCAACGAAGCCTCCTGTTTGCTTCAGCTCCGTGGCTTCTATAACTGAAACATTGTTGTCTGGAGCAGAGGCCCAGCTGGCCTAGGCAGGCAGTTTCAACTCCATCACTGGTGCAATGGAAGCCTCCTGTTTGCTCTAGCTCTGTGGCTGCCAGCCACCATCTTGGCTGGGTTAATTTGCATACAGCCACTCTGATTGGCTTGGCTGATGGGCGTGGCTTAGGTGTCTCAGAGTGAGGGTCAATTTGCATATTACTCTTCTATTAGATTAGATACATATGCACAAAGACAAAGATGAATGAAATAGAAATGGAAGCACTGGTTTTTAAGTGGTGAGACTGCAGATGTTTTTTTTTTTCTTTATATTTTTCTGCACTTTCCAAATTTTTCACCCCTAGACATGGTACTGTTAGGATAAGAGCATTTATACGTATGCATATTGGATCCATAAAAATTACAATCATCCATTCTAATTGATTGCTTTTGCCTCTGCATCAGGTAGGATTATCATGAACCATTCGGGGGGAGTACAGTCTGCAAAATGGACACACTCCTCTCAGATCTTGGCTTTAGCCCTTATAGGTACCAGGTGCATGCAGACCGTCTCCCAGGGAGCTGGCATTCGCGTCTCCTCCTGCTTTTCTTAAACATGGCCTAGGGGAAGAAGGTATTTTCACTTCTCTAAACCCAATCTGTCAGCTCTATTAAACATGCGTTCATCCTGTTACATGCTCCAAATTCACCAGTGGCCAACAGGCCTTACCAACTCCTGTGCTGACACAAAGGGCAGACTGTAGCCCAAGGGTCCAGCTGCAGAGAAACCCTGTCAGCAGGCTCCTGGTGAGGAAACTTCTCCTGAGTGTGTACTGGAAACCAGAGCACTAACCATGAAGCCAGCCCCGGCCTCTGCTTCACGCAGCTCCCTCGCTTCCTGCGGGAAAGTGGGGGCTTTAGCAGGGTCTCCCCTAGTCGTCAACCTTTTTAAGAGTGCTGGGCTGGGGTGTGAGTGGGTTTTTCAGATGGGATTGTGGATTTCACTGCAGAAAACATGGTTAACCAGCTAGAAAAGCCCACTGGTGGGGGCAGATTTAGAGAGTGGAGGTGGGGAAGGAAGCTTCAGTGGCAAAAAGCAATCATTTACAGGAGCTGTAACTTGAGGAAAAGGCCAGTTTCAAGATGTGAGCATTTAACATGGGAGCAGGGTCGTATATCATAGGGTAAAGGAAATATTAGTCCATGAAAAGTCTACCTTATTGATTTCAGACATGTACAGAGCAAGGGTAACCTCAGGCATTCACTGACACAAATCCGTCCTTCCCTGAAGGAAGACACAGTGGCTTTTCAGAGGGTCTTATACCCTACATACCCGCACATTGCACCCAACTCCCATCAGACTCTCCTCTCCACAGAGCCAGTCCTTCCAATAAAGGTCTTGTCTGCAGAGAGTTTTTGGAAACACACAAACAAGCCCATTATTCCCACTGTATAACCGACAGGGACAGTGAGTCCCGATGGAATGAAACAGTGGACAAGTTTTGGCTAGGACAGTAAGGCAGCCTCACCTGGGGCAGGAACCCAAATGTCTAGAGCCCCACACAGCACCAGGCATGCGGAAGGCTGCAGCAATAGCGATACCTAGCCCTGTACGCAGCGCTCACGTCAGCCCTATGAGGCAGGTGGGAGCATTCCTTCATTTTAGAAATGAAAAAACGGTGGTTGAGTATAACGCTCAGGGTCACCCAGACAGTAACTGGCAGAGCCAGGATTGAAACCAGGCCACTTGGCTCTCAGATCTGTTCTGAACCTTACACTCTGTCCTCTCCTTCAGTGGGTACTTGTTGGTTTACTGAGCACAGTTGCATGGCAGGCTGTGTGGGAACTCAAGCTGAGGGACTCAGTACAGGCCGGGGCAGAAGGAGGTGTTGAGAAGAAAGACAGGCAGGGGCTGGAAGCACCGTGACATTGCAGCCTCACACCACAGTGTCTGTCTGCCAGGCTCATCCTCTGCCCTCTCTCCTGCTCCCTCTGTCAGAGCCTGTGGGATCCGGAGCAGCAGGCGTGAATTCTGACAGGAAGTGTTCCTTACTGTCTCCTCTACTCCTCTTACAGTTCAAGGTCAGGTCTCCCAAGAGCAGGGGGCAGGTGGTTAAGGGAAAGAATAGAGCCTGAGTGGTCTTTGCCCTGGGAGGATGTGGTCCTAGTTCCTGGTGGGGATTTTCCTTTTTCTTTCTCACCTTGCTTAATACATTCGTATGTATTCTTAGCTCACGTGCTTACCTGCCTAAAGCAGTGATTTTCAACCTTTTTCATCTCATGGCAGGTGTAATCTAATTACTAAAACTCTGCAGCACACTAAAAAATATATGTTTGCAGATTTGACAAAAATAGTTATAATTTGATTCATTCACAGTGAATGGCTATTGTAATATTGGCCGTTGTCCTTTTCTTTCTTTCTTTCTTTCTTTCTTTCTTTCTTTCTTTCTTTCTTTCTTTCTTTCTTTCTTTCCTTCTTTCCTTCTTTCCTTCTTTCCTTCTTTCCTTCTTTCCTTCTTTCTTTCTCTCTCTCTCTCTCTCTCTCTCTCTCTCTCTCTCTCTCTCTCTCTCTCTCTCTCAAATCTAAGGGAAAGGAGGTCAGTGTCCCTGACTGAAAAGCCAGGTGTGGAGTATTTTAGAAATCCTCATGGCACCCCAGTGGTAAATCACTGGCCTAAAGGATGGAAGCCACCTTGGAAACTGGGCAAAACACTGGCACTTGCGGGTTCTGCCACACACACCGGTGAAATGCTCGCTTGACAGGAGCTCGCTGCTGCTGCTGCATACTAAAGCTGAGAAAGCTCTTCACAGGGCATTTCCCCCACACACGCTTCACATCTTCACTCTGTCAGGTCTAAAGACAGCTCTCATGGAGGCAAAGTGAAAAACTGAAGTCTTTTCTCTTTTGTGTGCCTATCGTGGGGCGGAAAGGGTGTTTATTGACAGTGGTAACCTGTAACCTTCCTTATCACAGATTGGCCCTCTTTACAGACTGCAAATGATTTCTCTGGCCGCAGTGTGCGGCCTGCATTGTGCAAGTAGGGAGTATGAGGTGGCAGCTCTCCTGCAGCAGAAACAGGGCAGGAGAGAGAATTCACGGGAATCTCTTAGACCAGACTGGCCTGTACATTTAAGGCTGAGGCTGCCACTTTACTTGACTCCTCCTACTTGTTCCTACATTCCTCGTGTCCTCTCCCTTCCCCTCCACTTTTTCACCAAACATACACGTTAGGATCACAGATGGAGGTGCCTCTGGGAGGAAGGTCACCAAAGAAGATGCCAGATGGGGACTTTATCTTTTCTTAATTTAAGATTTTGATACACATTATGCATAATTGCCAGGGACCAGGCTACTTATTCTGCACTTCTGGGGATTGGAAGACTGCTCAGCGATGGAAATGAAACAATAACACATAGCTTTGCTTTTAAGGAAAGAAATTTGGGTCTGGAATAACGGAACTGTCTAAGGGAACTGTGGTAAAGGCTAGTTTTAGACTTGGGCCGACTTAAAAGGTTGAACTGCCCACTGTCATTAATATATCCAGTACCGCGTACAAAGAAAGCCTGTGTGAAATCAGCGCGTGCAGTCCTCTTGGCAAGCAAGGCCTTTGCGGCTGATCTCAGTTTCTGGCTCTCACGGTTTTGGAGTTGTCTTCCCAGAAAACTTTTTTATGGGCACGGGCTTCCAGAAGATCTGTCATGTGGGGGCAAAGGTGGGCCTCCTGAGGGTACCTCTGTTTGGGGACCTCAAGAACACCAAACAAGGTGGTCAGATACTGTGGTTGGTCAATAAAATGCAAAAACAATAGAAAAGCAATAGTAACCGACCAAATCTAGATTAGCTGGCATCCTGTAAGCTTCCCAATTCTCGAGACTCAGGCAAAGGGTGGTTTATAAATTGCAGGACTCAGCATATCACTTATAGGCTCCCTCTAGGACAACTAATGGGTTCACAAGTGAGCATCTGCCACGCTGATGTTCTGAATGCCAATGACTCTGTGAGTCTGAAGCTGCCTGCCGGACTTTATGGCACAGCGATTGATATACAGAATGCCCCGGAAACAAATATGAGAGATGCAGACTGAGATTTATGGGCATGTCATTTACAGCATTGTTTATAATAGTTAAAAAATGGGAAATTAAATGCCTAACACATAGGTGCGTAGTTCTATTATTTCATATCTACATTATTCAGCTATTAAGAATCATGTCTTCAAGGAACATTTGGTGACAAGAAAAAAGCTCATGATATAATGAGAAATCAAAAAGGTTCAAACTTGAAGACAATGGTAATATTTATTCATTCATTTATTTATGGCTTTTCCCTCTGGTCATATACATGCACATGGCAGAAATGAACTAAAATAAAGTATTGATAGTGGTTATCTTTGAGTAATGAGAAACTAAATTACTTTTGTTTATCTCTGGATTCTTTTCTGTAATTTTTTAGTTTCATACAAAGTTTTCCTTTCTACTTGTACAATAGTATAGTTTTTAAAAACCAATTGTCAACTCTCACCAGAATACCCAGCTATACTGGCACCAATCTACTATGTAATTATTATTAATAAATGATAATATAGTGAATCCCTATCCTCATATGTGAATAATTATGCACAAAAAAACATCAATTTGTCTCAGTCAATAACCTCTGGGCTAGAGGCCTTAAGCCTTAAGATCTGCATTAAAATGTATCTTGTCAGAGTACTGCCTACTACTAGTATATTAAATACCATTGAGTACATTCCCTGGGCCAGGTATTTATCTACATGCATTCATTTAACACACTTAAGGATGAGGAAGGTGAAGTTCAAAAAAGTTCAAAAAACTTGCCATGGTCATAAGGCTGTTTAGTGATCAAAATAGAGTCAAACCCTCTCCTCTCAGTCTGGTTTGAAAGCCTTGTCTCCTTCGACCACCACAGGACTGGTGGAAACTTCAGATGACACTGAGACTTCATTTCAGACATTTAAAAATATCCACACCCAATATTTTGCTAGCATCCCCAATGTGTGGCCCAAATAAGTGATTTTTGTTTCTTTTCTTTCACATAACCCTAGAGGAGGTGCTAGGGAAATTGTGCAAAGGAGACAACGTTATGGACAAGAAAGAGGACACATGAACAATTCACCACCTGGGAACCCCCGAGAAAACAGGTTATAAATGTAGCCTGGCCTCTGCAGCAGAGACTGGCAGGTGCTGCTAGTTCTGCGGCTCCACAAGTGTCTCACCTGCCGTTGGTCAAGGTGCTGCTCTTCCCTCCTACCAGACCTGAACCCCAGCAGTCAGGTCTTTGGGTTGGTTACAAAGCCCACATCATGGACCCAAAACAGCTATTTTTAAAATCTAAAAATGTTCCTTTAAAAAGGCCAAAGCCCTCAAAGATGATCTCCTTTAACTTTTCCCATCTATGTATATAAAAGCCTAAGTGACCATCCGACCGGTAGCTATGATACACACAGACCACCAGGGGGCAGATGCTCAATGCAGCAGCTGCCGAGTTGCAGTGACTTGGCAGCTGTGGTTCTTGGGTGACACACCTGGAACCAGAGAGGAGGGAGCCCGATTAGGGGGTGGGTCACCCAAGAACTGCCCTCTCACAATACAGGACCCCTTGTCAGATATCAGAAAGCTGGTTTTCAGCCCAATCCCCAGAGGCCAGGCTGAGGCATTCGTGCACTGGGCCTCTAGTTAAATAATAAATGCCTTTCAACATTCCTCAAAATAGAGCCTCAAGGCAAGGTATGTGTTATCTAATTTAATTCAATCAGCAGATGAGATTATAGTGGTAACAACATCCTACTCAGGTAGAACCTTACAATGACCAGGTGCTTCCATATCCATTAGCTCCTTTGCTTCTCACACTAAGCCTCAAGGAAGGAAGACAGGCAATGTTACCTACATTTTACAGACCGAGAAGTTATGGCAGACTGCCACCTTCTCTGGCCCACTGGATTACCTAGCAGCTTCCTTGGAAGGCACAGAGAGCCTGACTCGGGGGCGGGGGGTGGTGGGGTGCATACAAAAGCTGAGGTTGAGAATGTGGCGGGAGTGTGTCCCCGAAGCCAGGATCCTGAAGAAGATTTTTAGGATGAGAATGGGGGTAATGAAACACTGAGGTGGTTGACTTCTCTACTTAGGTCACAGTGTCTCCCATGGAGATCTCTAACTGAAGGGCTTCCTCCTCAAGCTTTCCATTTTCTCAATTCTATCCATTCTTCAAAGTCAAACACAAATGCGATCCAGGAAGAAGCATTCTTTAGTATCCAGCACAAAGAAACCTCAGTAATAACACCTAAGGTTTTCATGTTCTTCAGCCCATTATAATAGCTCATTACAACATTGAAAATGTTTTTGAGATTTTGTCATTCATTTTACAAATGAGGAAAAGCAAGCTCAGAGATTTAAGTAACTTGTCAAGTTGACACAGTTAACAAGCAGCAAAGCCCAAATTTCAAACTACATCATGCCCTCACCATGTGGCCTCACTTTCCTGTACACTTACCATATCTTATATATTGCCCATGCATTCCTTAACTCCTCAACTGCTTCACAAGTTCTTTGAGGGCAGACAGCAAGCCTTACAATTCTTTTTGTTTAAAAAAAATGTGTAATCCTCACCCGAGTGTGTGTGTGTGTGTGTGTGTGTGTATGTGTGTATTGACTTTTAGAGAGAGTGAAAGGGAAGGAGGAAAGGAGGGGAAGATAGATAGATAGATAGATAGATAGATAGATAGATAGATATTGATGTGAGAGAGACACATAGATTGGTTGCCTCTTTCTCGTGCCCTGACTGGGGCTGGGGATCTAATCTGCAACCCAGGTATATGCTCTTGAGCGGGAATTGAACCCAAAGACCTTTGTTGTGCAAGGCAACTCTCTAACCACTGAGCACACCAGCCAGAGACCAACAATTCTTTGTAAACTACTCCCTCCCCAGTACCTAGCAGAGCTCCATGTACACAGTAAGGTCTCAATAAGCATCATATGTTAACTATCTGTTTGGTGGGAACAGTAATTAATAAGAGGGATTTCTGGTACTCTGGATGTCAGGCTCTCTGCTGTATAAAATTAAAACAAGAGTAAACATGAAATGAATCATTTCTCCCAGCTCTAGTTAATCAAGCATTGATTACCATGTCTGATTCTGTGGTATGTGAAAAGAATTGCTTAGTAAGCATTTTCTGTGATGAGGGTAATCAGATAAATACAGATATCAGAGATATTTTTAAAAAGACAAAACAACAACAACAACAAAAAACCAACACAAAACAAGGCCATCAATGTATGGAGAGACAATGATCTACTGTGGTATAATATTGCACCTGAGACTGAAGAACTTCGAAGGCAAAGAGAGCACTTGATAATTTGGGGCAATTTAAGGAACACTAAGAGAGGAATTCAGGCTGCGAACTGGGGCCTTGTACCATTTCGCCTGTACCAAGAAGACAGATGCATCGTGCTGCTTTTGTGGGACTGACACAGAAGAGGGGTACACTTTCCAGGGCTTTTATGGGAGAAATGGTTTGCCCTGATACCTCCTCAACATGGCGATCATTTCATTACCATCTGCATTGACAGGCAAATTGAATAAACATACATGCAATGTCTTACTTATTGACCTGTTGGGTCTCGTTCCATCTGGCCTCCCAGCACATCATTAGTTTGTAGCTTTGGACATATAAAGGGCTTCCACAAATCCATTGAGATTAGAATTTTTATGGTAGAGATTAGGTCAGGTACTTCTACGTTGGCATCCTGTAACCTGAGCTATCAATAGCAGTGCCTATCTACTGTATTTGATTGTCAAACCAAGCACAGTGATCTTAATAAGTCATGGGGAGGCAGGAGTTCTGATTTCCTTTGTGTTATAAATAAAATGCCACATTCCCATGAGCATTGAAGCAACACCAATTAAGAAAGAAGAACAAATACCACGTTTAGGATACCTACATTTGCGTCCTCATGGCTGTGGCCATTGGTCTCCACCAGTTCCTTGGTACCTTTTAACTGCAATTAAAAAAACAACAACACACCAAGTGAATAAGCAAGCATATCTATTAAGTGTATATCATCTTATTAACTCTGGTTCATCTGAGGTTGCACTTTATAAAACTTCCAAGGAGGAAAAATACAGATGGGGCCCATCATTCTAATGAGTCTTACTGAAACCAGTTTGAGACCAATATTTTATGAAACTTGATGGCTGGCAAAAAATAAATGGATCTTGTTCATTATTTTTTTAAATAAAAAGATTTGAAAGCAATTCCATAGGCATAAAATGTACAAAAATTGGTTCTTAAGAATAAAAAATGATTTCATTTTCCGGTTGCATTGCTATTAATTTAAGCCCTGCAGTGCTTGCAAGCTGCCACCAGCCAAATGATGTGATAGTAACGGTGACTGGTGAAGGATGGTTGGCTGCATATGCCACGGAGCTACTGTCATGTCCTCTGTGAACATGTTTCAATGGCTGACATGGTGTATGGAGGCCTAAAAGAAGATGGTTTGCTTCTTTTCATAAAGGAAGAACTGGGAAGACATCTCCTTGGTCACCGAGGCATTAGCAGAAAAGCTATTTTGGACAGCGAACATTGAAAACACTGCTCCCTGGACTCTCTCTCAGAGGATCAGGAGCAATCAGCTGTTACGAGAGTTCTGGAACCTTTAATTGGCATTTTATCCTAGTCTGACTCAAAGCAGACATATGGAGGCAGAGAGCAAGGGCAAAAGGTGAGCAGGCCCTGCAGCTGTTGCCAGTATTTCTTCCTGGCTTATTATGCTTTGAAGCAGCACCTTCTGTGCCATTTTTAATGCCTGAAATAAAGAATTCATGGTGATAAATAAATGCTTAAAGTTTGAAAGAAAATAAATGCATATATACCATCCATGTGCTTGGTTTGAGCACTGGTTTTCATGGCTATTTGTACACATTATAATGAAAGCTTCATTCTATTTTTAAGGCAATCTCAAACTCTAAGCAAGAAAGCCATATGTTCTTTGTGCCAAGAGAAGGGCTCTGCCAAGGAAATGGCGACTGGAAGACAGTGAGCATGGGGCAGCTGGTTTTGGACCAGTGCAGCTGATTATGGCTCATGTCCACATCTCTCCCATTTACAAAAAAATTTCTGGGCCACATCATTGATGTTTCACATATCCTATCTAATAAAAGAATAATATGCAAATTAACCATCATTCCAAGACACAAATGGAGGTGCCCATAGCAGTGGGGGGCAGGATGCTGGTGGCGTTACCCTGGCAACGGGAGCCCAGAAGGCAATCAGACCACAGGCAGCACCCAGCAGGGCCTGCTGGGAGGTCGCCATGATGACCCTGAGCAGATAAGTGGGGGCCTGCTGGGCACCGGCTACAGAGGAGGGGAAGCCAGCAATGGGGACTCGGCAGGCGGCGCCTGGGCAGCGGCTGTGGATAAAGGAATGAGGGGGCATGAGCCACTAGGGTCCCCTCAGGTGGTGCGAGCCATCGGGGACCCTGCAGGCAGTGTGAGCCATCTGTGATCCTGAAGGCGGTGGGAGCATCGGGGATTCCACAGGCAGTGCTAGGCCAGGCCAGGCGCCTGCTGAGGAGGAGGGGGCGGAGCCATCGGGCACCTTGCAGGTGGTGCCCAGCCAGGCCGGCTAGGTGCTGACTGCGGAGGAGGGGCAGGGTCTGCTGGGAGGTCACCATGATGGTCCCCTAGCAGACAAATGGGGGCTGCAGGCAGCACCCAGCTGGGCCTGCTGGGTGGTGGTGGTGGCAAAGGGGGAGCAAGCAATAGGCACCCGCAGGCAGCACCTAGCAGGGCCTGCTTGCTCATCCCCGTGGTGTGGAGGAGACAGGCCTGGCAGAGAGCAGAGAGCCATGTGGAGTGGGCCCAAGCCATCAGTAGTACATCTCCTGAGGGCTCCCGAATGGGACAGGGTGCAGGTTGGGCTGAGGGACCTTCCCACCTGCCCTCCCCCTCCCCCCCTCCCCGTGCCCGAATTTCGTGCACTGGGCCCCTAGTAACAAATATAAGGGAGCATGGGCAATGGGTGGCATATATGAAAAGGAAAGGGCATGTGGGGATGCAAGTGCCATCTATTGTCAGTGGGCACAACAGGACTTCAAACACACCTCTACATTTTCCTATCTTAAGTTTTTTTGTTGTAGGTGTTCCTCGCCTCCTTCCTCTTCCTCAGCTCTCTCTGCTCAGCCCACCTTAGGGCTGTAACTTGTGCCTCTGTGAGTCAGAATGGAGTTAGCTCAGAATGTTTTGTTACTTTCAGTGGAAGTTCAGGACTATGTTGTTAAAGTGCTTCACCTTTGCAAGCTTAATGCCATAAATGTGCCCTTCGCCCCTTTAAGTCAATTCCATCTTCCTCCTCCATGTTCTCATTATCGCTGCCCTGGCTTCGTCCACTACGAATTTGCTCTCATCTCTCCCTGTTCACCAGCATTGCTGCCCTCCTGCTCTTCTCTGCCAGGACTGACAACCACATGTCATGCCTCCCTCCTACAAATTCCCCTCCCCCGACAGCTGGAGACCCTCGCTGGCCGGTTCCTTAGTATATGAGTCTTGCTAACAAGACTCCCTGTTCTCCTCGCTGCTCCCTCCTCCAGATGGAGGGATCCAACTTCGTGTCTTGTGGGACTTGGGTCTTTTGAGCAAGCTCAAGGTATCAAGCCAGTGGAACCTGGAGGGACCTGGAGAGGCTACATCTTAGCAAACAGAGAACTCAAGGAATGAGCCTGCCTTCCATGTAGGGGTGGGGCCACTGATAGGTGCCCTCACAACCTAGTCTTTCTCTTCAGGATTCCCAACAAGTGGCAGTCACTTTGAATAGCAAAATTCCAAGTCTTCTGGGAAGGGTTCATCTCTCTCTCTCTCCTCGACTGCCCCCCCCCCCCGTGTGTATGTGTGTAAAATCAAGACTGACTCTAACCCAAACAATCAAAATATCTAGCAGTGAGGCCATTTATCTAGTCCCTATCTATGCAGGCACTGAAAAGGTGTTCATACATGTAGTTGCCCTACACAAGTCCAAAGAAAATCTTGGAAGGCAATGCTCATGGAGATACCTGTGCCTTTCAAGTGTATGTCTCTGGGAGGGATGGGTGGCTGCAAGATGAAAGGAATATGCCCACTGCATGTCACCATTGGCAGAGGTGACAGGGGCACCAAGAGAGGGGCTGTCAAGAAAACAGCTGGCGGTAGGGGTAGCACCCAATGCATTTGGCTGCTGTGGGCCCACTTAGATTTAAATATTCTCAGTGCCTTTGCTTAAAAAGAGCCACCTCATTTAAATAGTACAGCAGATTTAAAAATGCATTCTTTCCAGTTGTATTTCCTAGGTTTCTAATGATTTTAGTGGCTCTGAATCCTCTCCATATTCCCATCTATATTTTAAGTAATAGAGAGTGACGTGTGATGCCTCACCAGTGACTATGTCTGTACTTTGCTCTTTAATGATGCAAACCCTACAAAAATATAGCAATACTCTCTGCAAAACCGGGGTTCAGACTTCAAATCACATAAAGGATTTGAGTCACTCAGGGAGGGATTGCACCTGTGCAAGCACACGAGTATAAACCATGAAGGTGAGAGCTGTCTGTTTGATTGGGAGCAAATTTGAACCAAATCAGCTCCACTTGGCTGGGAGTCTTAATACTGCAAAGGCAGAAAGGTCCATGACTGCAGGTCTCCAAGATAGTCAGCCATGTGATTGATTGTAGTAAACAGCATTTTTCAGTTCCATCTAACTTATTCAAAACTGTACAAATTCAGCCTCAGTCTAAGTTACTTAAGCTATACTACTAATAAAGGAATGTGCAAATTGTCTGGATGGCCATCACACTAACAGTAATGACCGAACATCAGGCTGCGTGGGGTGACCAGGCCAGGAGGGGGGGTTAGTGAGGGATGACCAAATGACTGAACAGAAGGCTG
>PVJC01018248.1:0-31939 GCA_004026665.1 Murina feae | reverse complement strand
AGCCCTTGCCTGAGCCTATAGCCAGTCTATCCAAATGCTACATCTTTATGTTATACAGGAGAATTTAGATAAAATGCAATCTATTATTAAATTGCTATTGTAAATGATATACAGCAAATAAAACGTTTTAACTTATTTCACCTGGTAATGTTTGATACTTACAAGAGAATATATGTAAGATTGTAAGTTATAAGCATAATCATAAAATGAATATCTTTGAATTCCCACCCCTACATAACATAATCTTCACCACTGTATCAAGTTATGCTCCACATAGATCCTATCCCTACTTACACCCAAGAAGATATCACTATGTTAAATTTTGCACTTATAATTCTCATCTTTCTTATTATAGTTTTACCTGTACATATGTAAACATGTGTAAACATATGTAAATAAACATGCTTCTGAGCTTTATGAAAATAGTATCATATTGCATGCACTTCTCTTATTTCCATACAAACTTATTTCTAAGTTTCATCCATATTGTTGCATGTACTTATTATATATTCAGTTTGCTGATCTCCTTTTACTATTTGCAAAACTGAAAAACTAAATACAGGAGGCTTAAATAAAAGTTAATTCTTTATAGACATTCCATAATGGAGAGATAACTTGAGCTGGTTCCTAAAGTAGTTGGTTTGCTTGAAAGGAAAGGAGGAATGTGAACATTTGAGGAAAGAGAGAGAAGCATCTTATCCTATTTAATAAAAGAGTAATATGCAAATTGACCATCACAAAATGGCTGGCCCCATGTAGTCAAAGATGGCTGCCACAAGATGGCTAGCAAGGGAGGGCAGTTGGGAGGGACCCAGGCCTGCAGGGGAGGGCAGTGAGGGGGACCCAACCCTGCAGGGGAGGACAGTTGGGGGGAACCCAGGCCTGTAGGAGAGGACAGTTGGGGGAGACCAGGCTGGCAGATGAGGGCTGTTGGGGGGACCCAGGCCTGTAGGGGAGAAAAGTTGGGGGTGACTCAGGCCTGCAGGGGAGGGCAGTTGGGAGGGACCCAGGCCTTCAGGGCAGGGCAGTTGAAACATAAGGCATCATCAATCAATTTAGACTTTGCTTTTCTCCAGTATGTTCTGCAAAACACTGGTTTTCTGCCCTACTTGCTAGAAGGAACGACTGAATGGATCAGTGAGTTTCTTTTCTCCAACTAACCTCAGTATGTTGGGTCTTTGTTCTCTTTACTATGACCGGCACTAGTATTCTTCATATTTTGACAATCTCAAAGTTGCTTTATCCTTTTTACAGAAAATGTTACTTCCTGTGTGATGTCAAAACTAGAAAAGCCTTCTTCCCCATGATATAGTCCCTAAGTTTTTCAAGTGATACAATTAACCAACCCTCTGCACACAATGCTTACCCCATCCCACACCTGCCAACAGGAGCCATGTGGCTTAATAAGTTTCATGAACATATATGTGTTCATATAATAATTTTCTTTATCTCAAATCAAAGACCTTTTTAAAAACTGATGTAATGACTTCATTCCTAGAATCTTGAAGGCTACTTCTATATGTTCTTACATGTTTTTGTACTTAAACAACTTGTTTTTGTTTTTTTATACATTTTACGAGTCTATTTTTTAATTTTTCTAGACAGAAATTTTCATTTCTATGTTTCACTTTTTGGTAGCTAGCTCTCCTCAGTTTCTTGCCACTTTGGGATGCAATAGTTTGCTACTTCCTCAGCTTTCAGCCACAGCATAGATTTGACCTGCCCATTTTTCATAGCTTCCATTCTGAAGCAACTGCCGTTTTGTAAACTCATCAACTGCATCAATATTCCATTTCCTCAAATATTTATCTGCAATGTAGCTATATGTCAAGTCCATTTTGTCACTGCCAAGATTTGTTCATTGTGCAACTAGTTTAGATGTAAATGGTGTCATTCATTTTGCAGAAGCATTGGTCTATGACAGTCTCCTGTAACGAAAACAGCACTGTTTACTGGCAAGAAAACATCACTACGAAATTGCAGTTTCCTTTTCTTGACTCAAGTGACACTTTTATGAAACCTAAAATCAACCATAAGATCTAACTATTTATTTTATTAATTAAATGTATTCTTGGTTTCAATACTTGGTGAGCAAACTTTACTCCAGAATAAACAGTCAAGTTGTCAGACTATCTGCTCCCATACTCACACATCACCATGCTCATGCTAATGCTTGACTTTGTTAAGAGGACACATACCACCCATATCATAGTTTCCAATACCTTTTCCCACTAACAGAACCAGGAATCCTTGGAGAAATGGCTGAATCTCAGGGCTGGAATCCAAAATGTATATGGAATAAAATGTATATGGAATACCTACTAGTACCAGAAATAAAAGGAAGTACTCCAAAGAATCAGGAGGGAGTAACCAGTAGATACAACAGCCAACTTGATGGGACTCTCAAATCTAGTAAAATTTAATCATCAAAATAAGTAAAATAAAAACCAACCCACCAATGTTTATAGAACCTTTACTCATAATTGTCAAAACTTGGAAACAACCAAAATGTCCTTCAGTTGGTGAATGAATAAATAAACTTCAAGACATCCAGACAATAAAATATTATTCAGTGCTAAAAAGGAAATGAGCACATTTTTTTAAATGGTCATACTACCCAAAAGCAATCTACAGATTCAATGCAATCTCTATCAAAATTCCAATGGCATTTTCTACAGAAATAAATAATCCTAAAATTTGTATGGAATTACATTAAGAAGAAGAAAAAAAAACACCCAAATAGCCAAAGCAGTCTTGAGAAAGAACAAGCTAGAGGCATCACATTCTGTGATTTCAAACTATGTTACAAAGCTACAGTCATCAAAACAGCATGGTATTAGCATAAAAACAGATACCAAGTCAAACAAAAGAGAATAGGGAGCCCAGAAATAAAACTATGCATATATGGTCAATTAGTTTATGACAGAGAAGCCAAGAATATACAATGTGGAAAAGACAGTCTTTTCAATAAATGGCATTGGAAAAACTGGACATCCACATACAAAATAATGAAATGGGACCACTATTTTTTACCACACAAAAATCAACTCCAAATAGATTAAAGACTTGAATATAAGACCTTAAACCATATAACTCCTAGAAGAAAACACAAGTGGTAAGCTCCTTGATATTAGTCTTGATGATGAATTTTTGGATTTGATAACAAAACAAAAAGGCAAAAATAAACAAGTGGGATTACATCAAATAAAAAAGTTATTATTTCCAAAAGTGACATACAGATGGCCAACAGGTATATGAAAAAATGTTCAACACTAACTATCATGAAAATGCAAACCAAAACCACCTCACTCCTGTTGGAAGAGCTATTATCAAAAAGACAAGAGTCCAGCCTACATGGCTCAATAGTTGAGCATTGACCTATGAACCAGGAGTTCATGGTTTAATTTCTGGTCAGGGCTTATTTCTGGGTTGTGGGCTCCATCCCCAGTAGGGAGGCAATCAATGATTCTCTCTCATCATTAATGTTTCTATCTTTCCCTCTCCCTTCCTCTCTGAAATCAATAAAAATATTTTTTTCTAAAAAAAAAGACAAGAAATAACAAATGTCAAGGAGGACATGAAAAAAAGGGAAGCTTTGTATACTGTTACTGGGAATGTCAATTGGTTTAGTCATTATAGAGAACTATATTGAAGATCTCAAAAAAATAAAAATAGGACCACGATATGATTCAGAAATTTCAGCTTTTGGTATATATCTGAAAAAAATAAAATCATTATCTCAAATAGATATCTGCACCTCCATGTTCACTGCAGCATTACCCACAATAGCCAAAATATGGATGCAACCTAAGTGCTCATCTATAGGTGAATAGACAAAGATGCATATCCATATATACATACAATGGGGTATCATTCAGCCATTAAAAAAGAGAGAAATACTGATTTTTTAAACAACATGGGTGGACCTTGAGGGCATTTTGCTAAGTGAACCAAGACAAAGAGAGACAAGTGCTATATGTCTTTACTTACATGTGGAATCTAAAAGAGTTTAACGCATAGAAATGGAAACTGGTAGAGTGATTACTAGGGGCTAGGTGGAGGGTAAATGAGATGTTGGTCAAAACGTATACACTTCCAACTATAAAATTAATAACATGTAAGGATCTAATGTACAACATGGTGACTATCACTAATAATACTGTATTACATACTTGAAGATAAGATTAAATCTCAAATATGGTCCACACCAAAAAAAAAATGGGTAATGAAGTAAGGGGATAGAGATGTTTATAAATCTTACTGTAATAATAATTTCACAATAGTGTACACATATATCATATCATCAGGTTGTATACCTTAAACTTACATGTGTTTTAGGTCAGTAATATGTCAGTTAAGCTGGGAAAAATCTGACATTTTTTAAAAGTAAAAAATAAAAATTGTTATTAAAAACAAAAATGACCCATACTTTCAAATAGTTCAGAAAAATATTAAGATATATAGAGAGTAAATTATAAAGCAAATGTAGCAAAATATTAAAAATTGTTCAAATTGATTTCTTTCAACTTTTTTGTAGTATTTACATTATTTTCAAACAGAAAATGAGAGAGAGAAAGAACCCGGTCCCAGACCAATAGAATTAATAACTCTCAAAGTTCCTATTTATTTGGGGGGAGGCCTAGATTAAGGATTTTTTAAATTCTCTTCTAGTGAGTAAGAAGTACAGCCAGACTTGAAAATCATGCAACTAAAAGGAACTTACCCTCATCTATAAAATGGTACCAGAACATGGTACATTAAATTTAAGCCCTAAATCTTCCCCTCCTCCCCTCCTCCAGTTTTTCCCAATAATTATAGTTAATAATTGACATTTTATACTAATAAGGCAAATATAAGAAAAGGGATTCACTTTGTATATGAAATCCAGGGAAGATGCCAACCTGGCATCTGTGAGTCTTTTCCTCACACCCCCTAAGGGGTCATCACCTACAAGCCAAGCACCAAAGCCAAGTGCTGTCTATAGATTGAATTCTGTTACCAGAGAAAGAAATTACCCTTGCTTGAGGCTGTGTGAGTGACAAGAGCACTTCTTCCTAAGCATGACAGTTAATCCTGAAGCAACCAGCTGTACACAACCTAGTGAGTAATGAACCTGAGATCAGTAGAGAACCACATGATTTACACTCATTAAAATTAATTGCAACCACAGGCAGAAACTAAAAGCTAGTGACTTTTATAATCAACAATTATTGGACTACACCACAAACTACTTCTAACAAATCTTTTAAAAATTTTCCTCTCTAAACAGTTAACTCTCTTTATCCCATAGCCTAGACCAGAGCTTAGTGTTGGATTCAGCATTCTGCGAGGAAGGTTATTTTATTATTCTGGAATAGAGACTCTGAGGATCATGACATTATCTCCAGTATAACATGTATACAATCAAAGCTCAGATTCATGACTTTGTCTGACCCAATGGAGATGTAGTGTCCTCATGTATCCCTTCATTCTTTCCACACACATTTTTTGGACACTTTACTCTCTAAAAAGTACAGTCTGGGTATATTTATGATCTGAAAATAGTATATGGAGGGTACACAGATGAAAAGTTTGACCTTCATGCTGAAGCCAACTGTGAGGACAGTTAGATCCACTTTTCAGTCAATGCTTCAAAGTAATGCTCTGATTTATTCTCTAATTCAACCTTATAATCAATCCTCAAGTGAAGTTCTTTAACTAGATAATAAAGAGCACTGCCAACTCACTTTAATGAATGCCATAACATTTATAAACTCAAAGGGTGCATTCCAATAAAAAAAAATTGGGGACATGATGAGTCAACTATTAATTCAGTATTCAGTGATTATAATTCTGTATCTCTTAAATACAGGGGGTGATGTAAGTGGGACACTGCAGAAATCGTAAGAAATAAGGTATAAAGAGCAGTGACAGATGACCACGCTCTTGGTGTTTGTCAAAAGTGGTGAACAAGTTTACACCACTCACAGATTTTTACGTAGGCAGGGGATAAATAGTCCTTCCATAATTAGTAACTATTAAAACTGTTTGATCATAAAAAAAAAGTGGTGAACAAGCTATTTATAATTTACCACACACTAGATCACACACTGTTTCCTAATTGCAGTATAAAGTGTCAGACCTCTGTCCTTGACACATTCTGTTCTTCAACTGGGAATCCCCTTACTCTTCTCTTCCTGGAAAAATCTAGAGTGAAGCTTCCTGATTTCAGGCATCCAGTAGTAACTCATATTATACTTAGTATTCTGGGGTTTTGATTTTTATTTGTTTATTTTTAGGAATCCATGTCACCCATGTATTATTAACTCCTATAGGACTAAACTAAGTCATATTAATTTTATAGCCCCAGGTGCCTAGCAAAGTGCTTGGCACAGTGTAGGACCGCAATAAATATTTGCCAAATTTGAACCAAACTGAAAGGAACACTATCATTCTGAATTACTATGACAAGGATTTTTCAGGTAATTGAGCAGATGCTGTTAGAAAAGCAAAACATCTTTAAAATTTTATCTGCCCCCAGCTTTTGACAAAAAGAAAAAGATGTGGTAGCAAATATTGCTACTGTTCAATCCAATTAGCAAGACATATAGTCTATGCGCAACCCGCTGCTTTCAGAGACTCCTCAAGGAATTATACAACTTCTTTCCCCAATGAGATGTAGCACACAGTTAGCTTTAAATGACAGTCACATTGTGATCTGAGGCAAGACATCATATTTAATAACATCATTGAAGCAGGCTGCATCTCTCCAGTTTAAGGCTGCAGATTCAAATGAAGAAAATCAGTTCTATGTTCCCTCAGGAAATTTAAACCAAGTCAACATTATTGATAACCCTTTGGCCCTGGAGCATTTATAAATGTGCCACTTCCCTTTGGTCAACAATGAGTATTTAGCTGGTCCCATAAAGCTGACAATCAGAGTCAATCATAGTTATGTCAATAATCGCACTGGTCAAACATAAAGACATCCTTTGCTTCAGCTTTTTGTCTAACCCTCTATGATCTGCTTTTTATACTCTAAGAATGAAATTATTGTATCTTTAGCCCAAATTAAAGGTTCTAGGTCAAACTGACTTCCAGGAATCTTCTTTAACTTTTCCAAAAAAGATTACATTTAAGCATTCATCTTTACCCTATTCTACTTTATTTGAAAACTTAAATTAATTGTCACATTTTTTTCCTTTCTATTCTACTTCGGCAAATAAATATCAGATCATGGTAAAAAAAAAAAAAAGTCTGAGTGAAAGATTGAAATTTATATCCCTCAAATTTATTTATTTTTGTGCTCTTCCAGTTATTCTAACTTCAACTATAAATACAGACTGTAAGGGCAGAAGGGTGGTGCGAGAGTGCAGACATGCCAATAGGGATGCAGAGTAAATGCCCAGCCTAAGACCTTCCCTCGACCAATCAACAGGAGCCACACACATTACCCCACCCACTACTTCCAGCCCTATAAATCCTTTGTTTTGCCTGAAACCCGCACTTCTTGCCCTGCCGTGTGGCTGTATCGGTGGCTGGTGGGTGAGTGTGGGAAGTCCAAGTTAACTTGAATAATAAAGGCCCTCATGTTTTTACAGTGGTTTGGGGGCTCGCTCGTAGTCTTTGGGGATCACGACATCTGGGTACAACACAGACCACACAAAAAAATCAGTAATGAGAAAATTACATTTTATGTATATAATTTCTATATGTATTTTCACTTCAAATGTGATATTGGAAAATGACCATTGCAGGTTTAATTTCAACTAGAAATTGGTTGAAGAGAGAAGAGAGAAAAAATTAACTAAAAATTTATGGGATCCTAAGGATCACTGTGAATCAGAAGTTAAATTTTAGAAGAAAATATTCCAGTCCCAGAGAAACTCTCTTAGATCAAAATTTATTTTAATTATTTGACCATGTAGTATTTCATTCAGCATGATGATCGTTATAACTGACCAATATGAATGCCTCACAATAACCAACAAATGTAGGTACTATCCGCTTTACACATAAGGAAACTGAAGTTCAGAGAGGAAACTTGGGGGAGCTGGGATTAAAGACAAGGGCCAGCACACTTTACACTCTCCAAAATCACTTCCAAACAGATCGTGCTCTCCAGTGCAGCCCCCATTTCAGTACCTAGTTCCCAGAAAGTGGGGAAGTGGGTGTTTGGAAGAGTGCTCTCAGTAGGAAAACAGAAGAAAGTCATTTCTCTGGACTTTGACAATTCTAGCCATAGAATATGTGAATTAGGAATCATTAATTCGCTTAATTTTTTTCTACTCAACTGTAATACTTGGTATCTCTAAGGCTTTCTGAAACCCAGTACTTTATGTAACTGTACGATATGTGAAAAGGAAGCCTCTTTATAAGAAATATTTTATTTTAAAAATTGTCAATTTGTTGACCTAAATCTTCATGTGAGCAGTTCAACAAGAACTCTCTATTCAGGGAACTCGATCAAATTGCTTTCAACTAGAAAGAGGTTTTGTGGGGGGGAGGGTTTAACTAATAAATAAGAATAATAAAAGGATTTCAAGAGTTTTCAGGGCAGGGATGGAAACAACAAACAGATTTAGGCTGAGTGAGGTTACAAATGAAGAAATCAGAAAGGCTGTGTTGGAATCTAGAGGTACTTCCGTTGTTATACTGCTGTTATAATGGTTGGAGACGTGCGAACAAGTTCAGTAGAGCAAAGGAAATAAATAGACCTGACGCTCATAAAGCTGTGTCAAGCATTGAATTCAATCCACCATTGAAATTGACTAGATCTCTTCAAACAGACAAAAGAGTAGAATAGATGGTATTTTTAAAACAGGGAAGAGAAAAATCGTCAGATCCTGACTCCAGTACTGTTGGTTATTGCTAAATTAACAGAACATTTTGTACATGAGCAAACTATCAACTCTTTAAATACAATATGGTACATTTTAAAATATCAGTTCTAATTATATTTTCTTTTGACAAAGTAATTATACTCCAAGAAACTGTGATCAGAATAATTTTTCACTGCCAAATCTGAGAACAGAAGGTGAAAAAGGTACATTTAGATTATCTTACAAAAAGCAGGCTAACCCTATGTATAACCTTCTTTCTTAGCCTTATAAAAGAAAGGCTTAAAAATAGACTAACAAACAAATTTTAATCTTTTTTCAAGTCACTCATTGATTTGTAATTTAATGTTCTGTTGTACAATGGTGGTCACATACTGTAGCCAGCTTTTCCCTTCATGGATAAGTTCTATTCAGATTTAAAATCACAGGGTAGAGCTGGGAGGGGTTTTTGTTATTAGTCCAAAACAAATGAATGTAACCCCAAGGTCTCTATTTCCCAGAGGAAGCAATACAATGCTCTCCATTAGTACCTCAGATGTCAAAATTTCCAATAATACCTTTTCCCAGGAACCTATAACTATTTCTTTTCTTCAGAGGTCTGTAGATCCTTCCACTTCCTCTTCCCCTCATCTTGGGTCTTAATGAATAAATGTTTCTCTTAGTCACCTGAATGAGATTCATTTTCCCTCTCTCTGTCCTGACATTGGTCCCTTGGGATCTTACCTGGCTTGCTTGCAAAATCCTTCACACAGGTTTAGGGGCAGCCTATAGCTACAAGTCCTAATATTCCTCAGCTCTATCCTTCTGTTGGTAGTTTTCCTTCCCTCAAGAGAGAAAAAAAGGTCCATAAAATGCAAATGTGCAATGAAGACACAAAGAGTATTGTTGCTCTGGTGAATTTGTTGGCATAGATTTTTCTTTCTATAGCCAGTGTCATTTTGAATTAAATTCACCGAGAATTTGGCTGTAAATATTAAGAATGACTTATATTTTCTGAAGTAAGGAGGGGGTTATGGAGAAGGGTGGGAGAAACAAAGGTCATACTGATGAGACAAGGTGTAATTGGACAATCAATGGGTCCATGCCACCTGCCACACTACTTGAGCCAATTAAGCAGAGACAGGGTTGAATCATACATGAGCATTTATTCCAATATTGCCAGCGGTGTGGGAGAGCAGCAGGTCATACACAAAAAAACCTGCTCTGCACCCCACTACAAGCCAGCTGCTTCTATTAGATAGATGGACAAAGATTGCATGGGCAGTAGGCAACAGGGTATGCCAAATGGGTAGGTTACAGGCCAGAGATGTGAAAAGGCCTGCAGGTATGCTAAGGCTGGGCATCTTCAAAGGGCTGGTGGCCCTGGTTTCTGCAACAAGGTTGTTCATCTTTCCATAAGAGGCAGCTCCCGGATGGGGAGGATGGGCTACATTTAAAGGCAAGTTCCCAGGTCCCCCATGCAAATCTCAGCCAGATTAGAATGTGCTTTCTCTAATCAGAACAACACAATCACAGTTAACAGACCATGATTAACATTTCTTACGATTATAGCTGATCCCCAACATTCTATTTCTGCCCTTATCGAAGGGAGAAAGGTACATGAAAAGAAATATAAGACGCAGTCTTTGCCCCAGAAGATTTGCAATCCGGAAAGCTAAGTTTATGTGCACGAAACATTTTGAGGACAGATGAGAGTACGTATAACGCCAACAATGCAATGCTTTGTGTGTGCTTTTAAGCAGGTTAGACATGTCCGTGAGCCTTACTAAACTATCAGATACTTCAATGTTTAGAATGTTCTCTGCTGAAAACAGAAGCATTGAGGCTGACACAAACCTGAAGGCAGAAATAGAGGAGGAGTGATACATGTGTCTCACTCCCAGAAATTTTCATCTCCAGCTGAGAGCAAGTCATTAGTCAGCATAACAATGTTTTACAAGTAACATAGAGATCCTGGATTAATTGATTTCCATTTCTATCCTGTTAAAGACCATACGTGAAAATATATATTTTATATGGACTAAGAAGAAACAGTCTAGCCCTGGCCAGTGTTGCTCAGTTGGTTGGGCATTGTCCCATGCACCGAAAGGTTGCAAGTTTGATTCCCTGCCAGGTCACACACCCAGGTTGTGGGCGTGATCGTGTGTGCATGTGTGCGCGTGTGTGCGCGCATGTGTGCGCGTGCGTGTGTGTGCATATGTGTGTGTGTGTGTGTGGTGCGCACAGGAGGCATCCAATAGAGGCTTTCCTCTCACTTTGATGTTAATTTCTCCCTCACATTGATGTTACTTTCTCACCTTTTCCCTCTCTCTCTCTAAAAAAGTTAATAAAACAATATTAAAAAGAAATAAAATATCCTAGAGCTGGGATGACATGAAAAATAAACTTGATCATCTTACTTGACTGCTCCTTATCATCTTGGTAAGTGGGTCTTTTGTTTTTGAAAATCTCTAAGCAACATTATCTTTTTCTTCTTTCCATAAACATTTAGAGGTGTTTTGAACATCATAAAAAAAGTAGTATGCCCATTTTGTGACATATCAATAAAGTACTTGGGTCTTCCTATTGTGATGTTGCAGAAAGACCACAAAAACTAAGCGATGCTTTGAAGAGGTGGAGAAATCACAGCTTTATTACATGTGTGGACTCCGGGATTAATCCAAATCAGAGTGGGGGTAGCACTAGAGAATCTTGCTTTATAGGTGCCCCTCGAGTTCATTGATTTGCAAATATACTCCCTCCCCCCAAGGCCCTGAAGGGAGAATTCTTTTCATCTACCCTTCCCCCAGATACAAGGCTCAAAAACAAGGCTCCCTTGCCTTACCTGCCAGGGGACAGGGCTTTGTTTGGTTTAATGGCCTTGCAGAACCAGCCTTCCTCCTCAGTGATAAGCACTATTCTTTAAAAGATGATACTAAAATTTGAATGACATCCTTGATTTCTCCTCTTCTGACATCTGCATATAATTTGTATTCATGAAAAACTATAATAAAGTCCTGTTCTTCACTTTTTAAAGTCTAGGTCCCCACTGGCAAATGGGTGTTACATTTACAAATTAAAATCTCCTATTGGCAGAACTTACACCACATGTGGATCACCAGCTGCAAGGGTGTCTGGGAAATGAATTGTTTAGCCCTCTAGCCCCATCAGTACAGAAAAGCACTCAACAAGAGATTGAAACATATGTTTAACAAATTTATAGGAAAATAAAGATCATACCAGGATGTGCTGAGAGAATACTATTCTCAAATTCAGACTTATTTTTATATGTATAATATTCAAATAAATTAGAAAAATAAGACTATGACTAAGGTTTTTTGTTTTTAAATAGAGTATGAAGAACAGAATACAAAAGAGAATTACAGAGAAATGTTATAATATTTGTACATATAGTGAACAGTAACAGCAGTAAATATAAGTGAAAAAACATAGTACTTCTGAGCAGGAAAAGATCACCACATCTACTTCTTTAGCTTGTACCTGAGAAAAAGTATACAAAAGTGGTTGCCAAGCTTGGGCATTAGAACATTAGAAATTTAGTTCTATTATATATGAGCTTTAGGATCTTGATAGAGTTATTTCACATTTTTTAGCCTTAGATGCACTTCCTAATATAATTTTAAAAGGAGAGGATATGGTAATAGCATTTTATAAGTTTCTATTGGTAAGTAAATAAGATGATATGTTATGCTTGTCATTTCTTCAATTATAGGATGGACATTTTATGATTTCTGCTATCTACAATAATTTTTTATTTTAATGTAAAAAATACTTGAATGCATCCATGCAGAAAAATTACTGTTACTGCCAAGCACCTATAGTAACTGTTCATCCAATTATCACTTCAGTTGAGATTGTTCTTTGTAAGTGGCTTTTTGTTGTTGTTGCATGATTGAATTTTTCATAGAATTTCGTTTCTTGTTTCTTAAAATCTTAAAATGCTTTCAAGGATGTTCCAATAGTATAAAGCTTTGGGGGAAAAGTAATTGTGCAAAAGTTATTTTAAAGTGAGGAGCTGTTGGCATGCTCAATTTATATGTGGTGAAGGCCTGTCACAAGGCATTGGATAGCTTTTTAGCAAAAGCTTCCAGCTGATTTTCAAGGATGTTTAATGTCAAAGAAGATAGTTCCATTAAGAAAAAAAATGAAACCATAACTTCACTACATACCAACAGCAAGAAATCCCAGGTACTTTTTTATAAGCCTTATTATAATCCTAGCAGTGCTTTAAAAATATCATAATCCCATATACGGATGTCAGAAAGTAATAGCTTACTGGAGTGCTGGGCATGACTGCACTGGCCAAAGTGATTTTTAAAAAATCTTTAGATTGTTGACTGCTTACATAGTTTAGATTCAAACTCTGGTTGTAATACACTAAAGGGAAAAAATTTATATCAATTGCCTTAGTATTTCTCTCTCATCTTTCTTCTACTTTTTTTTATTCCAAAAGTTGCTATTAAATCAATGGAAAATAACTGGCTACTTGGGGGTTATGGTGTGGAAGGTGAGCAACTGCTAATAATAAATCAACTCTAATATTTCTATTTTCCCAAGACTCAGGTTCTTTCCACTAGATTTTGCCAAGGAATTATGGCCATCAGCTTAATTCAATGTAGGCCACACAGATCTCCATCAACCAACCAGCAATCAGGGTAGATGTCTTCAAGATGCTACACTTAATTCATAAAAATAAATTCAGAGAACTAAGATGGCAGCATGAGGTATATACCTAAATGCACAGCCTCCACAACTACATTATAAAAATACAGCTATAAAGATAAACGGCCATCCTCCAGAACCAAGGGAGGGGAAGCTTTACAACTAGAAGGCAAGAGAAGGAGTGAATTGAGACTGAGTAGAAGTTCCCGGTGCCAAAACTAAGAGGTACAGATGCGCACGAAACGGAGGCGGCACGGGTGAAAGGGTGATGGCGGCTGCTTTTGGGTCTGTGGCTTAGAAGGAGATTATAAACTCCGGGATCACACTGAATGCGATGCGGGCTGTCGGGCAACAGGGTGGAAGACCAGTGGCATTGTAGGAGCTGTTCGCAGTGATAACTGACGCGGAGACTCAGGGGCACACAGACGCCAAAGCCTGGAGAAACTGCGGAGTCGGCAGAGGGGCAGCCATTGTGGGCTGCTCCGCCCCGGTGATTCTGAGACCCCGCCTGATCCAACTTACAACCCTGCCCAAGCTGTGCACCTGCCTGCCTGCAGCCTAAGCTAATAGATTGCAGCTGGGACAGACCTCCAAAAGTTCCAAAACCCAAACAACAAGGAGAAAGGCCTGCCGGTCATTTCCTCCCAGTGATAACTACAATAAGTAGTTACCTAGCCTTCAAAGGCATACAACAAAAGTGTCCACCCCAGGTGATTGAGGAGGCTGAATCACTGGGCCCTATAGGATACCTAGCACAGAAAGCCACTCTATCAATGCAAGGAAGCAGCCAAAATGCGGAAACAAAGAAACAGATCACAAATGACAGAAATGGAGGAAAGCAAACTACTGGATATAGAGTTCAGAACTACGCTTTTAAGGTTTTTCAAGAATTTTCTATAATCCGCTGATAAACTTAGTAATATTATACAGAGATCCAACAGCAGAGTAGAGGTTTGCAATAATCAAGTCAAAGATTTGAAACATGGAAAAGCAAAGAGCACCCAATTGGAAGAGAAAAAGAATCCAGAAGTGTGAAGATAGTGTAAGGAGCATCTGGGACAACTTTAAGCATACCAACATCAGAATTATAGGGGTACCAGAAGAACAGAGAGAACAAGAGATTGAAAACCTATTTAAAGAAATAATGACAGAAAACTTCCCCTACCTGGTGAAAAAAATAGACTTACAAGTCCAGGAAGCACAGAGGACCCCAAACAAAAGGAATCTGAGGAGGACCACACCAATATACATCATAATTAAAATGCCAAGGGCAAAAGACAGAGAGAATATTAACACATTTTTTTGCAGGAAATGAGTAAAATCAGATCCACCAGGGAGACTGTCAATGAACATAAGGAAACATACCTTGGAACTGGCAAAAATAAAAATGTTTTACGTCGTTGTCGTGTGTGTGCCGCTCATAAACTATTCAGTGAAACGCAGTACATGTGCAAGTTTTGTAATGTACCCCTGCACAAAGGAAAGTGTTTCAAATGCTACCACACAGTGGCAGGAAAATGCCCGCTTACAAAGTGTTAAAAGCAGCAAGAGAAAAGCAGTTAGTTACCTACAAGGGAGTACCCATACGACTATCAGCTGATTTCTCCACAGAAACAATGCAGGCCAAAAGGGAGTGGCAAGAAATATTCAAAGTAATGAATAGCAAGAACCTACAACCAAGATTGCTCTACCCAGCAAGGCTATCATGTAAAATTGATGGTCAGATAAAGAGCTTCACAGACAAGAAAAAGCTAAAGGAGTACATCACTACCAAACCAGGCTTATTTGAAATGCTGAAGGGCATCCTTGAAGAAGAAGAAGAAGAAGAAGAAGAAGAAGAAGAAGAAGAAGAAGAAGAAGAAGAAGAAGAAGAAGGTAAAAATTAAAAGTATGAACTACAAAGTGACAACAAATACATATCTATTAACAATGAATATAATAAGTCAATAGAAATATCTGATGAACAGAATAAACTGGTGAATTGAATATAAGTAAGGACATAGGAAGGGAATGGACTGACAATTCTCAGGAGGAAGGGGACATGATGGGTATGGGAAAAGACTAGACAAAAATCTTACATCTATGGATGAAGATAGTGGTGGGGGTAAGGGCATGGGGTGGGGAGGAGGAATCAGGTGGAGGGGAGCTATGGAGGTTAAAAAAAGGAACATTTGTAATAATCTGAACAATAAAGATTTAATTTAAAAAAATAAATTCAGTTCAATTTAAATTGTGTTCCCCCTCTCTATCCTCAGTCTGAGCCTCAGAATACATATCTACTCTAATAAACGAGTAATATGGAAATTAACCATCTCTCTGGGATGCCTAAGCCATGCCCACCAGCCAAGCCATGCCTACCAGCCAATCAGAGCAGCTGTATGCAAATTAACCCAGCCAAGATGGAGGTCAGGAGCCACAGAGCTAGAGTAAACAGCAGGCTTCCATTGCAAGTGCCTGCCTAGGCTGGCTGAGCCTCTGCTCATGGTAACAATGTTTCAATTATAGAAACCACGGAGCTGAAACAAACAGGAGGCTTCCTTACCTGCTTAGGCCTCAGCTCAAAGCAACAGTGTTCTAATTATAGAAGATAAATAAACCCCAGGAACCTGATTCCAGCTAGCCTTGCTAGGAACTTGGGTCAATGGGAGCTGTGGGCAGCCTGAAAGCCTAAAAACGGCCCTTAGCCCCTCACCCAGGCTGGCCAGGTACCCCAGTAGAGACTCGAATCCTGAAGGGACTGTAGGCAGCCTGAAAACAGCTCTCAGCCCATCACCCAGACTTGTCACACCCCAATGGGGTGAGGGTCCACACTGGGGGGCTTGGCCAGCCTGCAAACAGCCATCAGCCCCTCACCCAGGCTGGCCAGGCACACAGCAGGTGGACATCCCCTGAGGGGTCCCAGACTGTGAGAGGGCACAGGTCAGGCTGAGAGACCCCCCAAGTGCACAAATTTTTGTGCACCGGGCTCCTAGTATGTATGTGTGTATGTATGTGTGTGTATATATATATTCATTCTTAAGATATATATATATATATATTCATTCTAAGGTCTCGTATATATTTGCAAAATTTGGTAAATGACTTTTTCTATTGTCTTACAATCAAGTTAATAATTAAAAGAAATAAGACCCAAGGAAGCAGAACAACTTGACCCATATCACACAGACTAGCACAAGGAATGTGGAGCTGGCATGTGCTGTCATTATCCAGAGAGAGGTGGTTTTCCCAGCTAGCCCTACAACTAGTTTCCATCAAATAAATGTTCCTAATACTTCTCCAACTTACATTTTAATTAAATATTTCCCTTATTAAATCGGTACCAACACCATGTGTTCATTTGTGTTTAATTCAATGCAATTCATTTTCTAAAACATACCTTGAGGATTCCTTGTGGATTAGAAACTGTGCTAGGAGGTGATAGAATGACAAGCAGAACAGATAAATCTCTTCCCACAAAGTAGATTCCATCGCATTACAAATTTTTTAATTTAAATTCTTTATTGTTTAAAGTATTACTTAAGTCTCCTTTTTCCCCCATTGATCTCTTTTTCTTCTAGACTTCAAAGCCCTCTGTGTTCATTTTGTTGGTCATTCGCAGAAGTTGAATTTTTTTATATTATAAGGAAAAAAACAGAAATTATGTTTGAACCTCATCTATAATTGTTATTTTTCCACTCCTCTGTATTTACTTACTAGTTGCTTAAGAGTCATAAAGAATCATTTATCTTGGCTTACATTAAAAATGATAATTTCTTCTTTTTTAAATATATTTTTATTGATTTCAGAGAGGGAGAGAGAGATAGAAACATCAATTTTGAGAATCATTGATCAGCTGCCTCCTGTTCACCCCCTATTGGGGATGGAACCCACAACCTGGGTTATGTGCTCCTGACTAGAATCCAGAACCCTTCAGTCCATGGGCTGATGCTCTATCCACTGAGCCAAACAAGCTAGGGCTAAAAAGGACAATTTTGAGAACAAGCATTTATCAAACTCCTCAAAAAAATGCAAATAAAATCGATTTGCTGCACAAAGGATGTGAAATAATTTCTATTTTCAAAATAGTTATATCCTATAAATTCACTATGAACATTGACTGCTTCAAGGAGAAACAGAGTTAGATTCCTATAAGTCTCTGATCATAGCATTTCATCAACCAATCAATACATAACTTTGTTTTATGTGTGTTTCAGTTTAGAGATACCTTTTTAAAATATATATTGTTAATTTGTTAACATAAAATTTATAACCAACATGCCTAAATGAAGTTTACCACACATTTTCTCCATAAGGTACAGGATAGCCTACTTATGCATAGGAACACTAGACAGCACTTCAGCACTATACCATTTTAAATCACCAATAAGAAGCACAAAAATGCAAGAAAATATGGCACTAAGTAGACCTGGTAAAGGATGTGTGTTTACAATAGGAGAGCTCAGTCAAGAAGGCAGAATACTGGCCTTGTTTGACCTCAGCTGGGAACATATGAATAGACCAACTCAATTTTTTCACCCACATACCTATGAATGACTTCAGAAGTACCAAAAAGATTGCTTTCAGAGTTGCAAATAAATTCTAGTGAATAGAATTCACACAAATGGAATTGTTGAGTAATATGGATCCACTGTACCACACCTGTATGAAAGAAAAATGAAACTTCACCCTGGTTTTCCAGTAAGGTCTCAAAAACCAATATATAGCTGATAAATGTTTAAGAATTAATCAAGAATACTGAGCGATGGTGCACTAATGGGACAAAATCTAAACTAATAAAAGCATAATATTAAAATTAACCGTCTCTTCGGGATGGGTAAGCCATGCCCACCAGCCAATCAGAGTGACTGTATGCAAATTAACCCAGCCAACACGGAGCCCGCCACTCATGGACCTGAGTAAACAGCAGCTTCCATTACAGCAGGAGTGAAACTGAAACTGTTTGCGGCTGGCTCCGCTTACCCTGGCTCAAGGCAAAACATATTTCAATAAAGTATCAATCATAAAATCCTTAGGAGCTGAAAGAAACAGCAGGCCTGGCCTGACTACTAAAGATAACAATGTCTCATTATAGAAGTCGTGAGGTGAAGCAGAAATGAGGCTTCGTTACTAGGCCTCAACTTAAAGGAACAGTGCATCAATTATAGAAGATAAACAAACCCCAGAAACCTGCTTCCAGCCAGCCTTGCTGGGACATTGGGTCAATGGGAGCTGTGGGCAGCCTGAAAGCCTGAAAGTGCCCCTCAGCCAGTCACCCATGCTGGCCACAACCCAATGGGGTGAGGGACGTTACTGGAGGGCTTGGCCAGCCTGCAAACAGCCACCAGCCCCTCACCCAGGCTGGCCAGGTACCCCAGTAGGGACCCAAAACCTGAAGGGGCTGTGCGCAGCCTGTAAACAGGCCTCAGCCCCTTACCCAGGCTGGCCACACCCCCATGGGGTAAGGGTTCCCACTGGGGGTCTTGGCCAGCCTGCAAACAGCCATCAGCCCCTCACCCAGGCTGGTCAGGCACACCAGCAAGTGGACATCCCCAGAGGGGTCCCAGACTGTGAGAGGGCACAGGCCGGGCTGAGGGACCTCCCGAGTGCACAAATTTTTGTGCACCAGGCCCCTAGTATATGTATAATTACTAATAAATTTTAAGCCCCATTCTCTTTTCTAACGGGCCAGCACAGCAATTTTCAACCAGTGTGTTGTGGCAGGCACACTGGTGTGCTGCAATTTTTAAAAGATTCAATACCTGACTATTTAGTCGAGGGCACTGACCTCTTTTCCCTTAGGCTGCCAAATAAAAAAATAATAGCAGCCAACACAACAAGAGCCATCTGATATGAATGAATCAAAGTTATACCTATTTTTTGTCAGATCAGCAAAATTTAATATATTTTTTTAGTGTGACACAGAATTTTAGTAATTAGTTTATGTGTGCCATGAAATGAAAATAATTGAAAATTGCTGGTCTAGCAGACAGTACCAATCATAAGTATTTGCTGAATGAATGGAGTTGAGAACATTGTTTCCTTTGCCTATAGGATATGAAGTTAATTACAAAGCTGATGGACTTGAAATGTACGATGCAACCATATTATTTGGATCTCCCCAAAATCTGCAATTCATATTGTCAGAAAAAGTTATGTGGGTAAATTTCACATTTAAACTCTCCAATAGAAAGTAGTTTATAAAATATGTCTAGTAGTTGTGAAAAAAACACCTTTAAAAACATAGTAAATAGGATAATCTTTCAAAAACATTGCAGATATGTTTGAATATTTATTTTAAATTTTTACTCACCTACTTCTCATTTAGTTTCCAGAGAGACAACTTTTTTAGTTTTTTATTAGTCTATGTCCTTTTTCTGCATCAACTTTGAAAAATAAGATGCCAATTTTTACAAATGATGGAAAACATTCTACATTTCAGATTCATTCATTAACCCTTGACTTAGTTATTACCATGCAGCCAAAATGACCAGTTAATCCATTAAATATAAGGTTACCATTCTCATTTCCTATATGATCTCAGTGGTCTGGCATTTGATGACTGTGATTTGTCCACATTAGTGAGGTCATTTTGACATTGATTGTACATACCTAATAAACCTCCATCCTCTGTATAGACTGCTTTCTCTTTGTCCTTAGCCCCTATATGGGGCTCCATTTAGAGGTATTTTCTCCTACTCCCTATCCTCCTTCTTTTCTTCATTCTGTTACTCTTTCTCCTTTACAGACTTGAGATTAGTTCTAAAAGAACATATCCATTTCCAAAATCCTAAGTACATGTCTAGCTTAAAAGAAAAAATCTACAAGTCTCAACTGTGGTAACATCTGTAGTCTATGGGACTAATTCATATGAATAAAAATCCCTTTTCTTTATTGGATATATAAATTGGCTTAGAAAGGCTAAGAAATTTGCCCTAGGCCTCACAGCTAGGAAGCAGAACTGCCACAGGTTGCCAGAGCCATTAATTGAACCATCATGCTAGTCTGCCTCCCAACAGATACAGCATTTGGGAATTAAGGGGATGCCAGATCCCAGCACTTCATTAACATTCCTCCTACTAAAAGGAACATCATGATTTTATTTCCTCTTAACATATGACTTACAAGGTTGTTTAAGTCCTAAAAATATTAAATATTTAATTAGTCCTATTACAGCATTTCCCTGAGGCAAATAGCCTGTATAATTGTTAAGTTGGTTAAAAAGAAGAGTAAAAGGAAGTTTGACTATAAATTAACAATAATAAAGCATCATTATATTTCATGCCCAGGGATTAACATGGAAACTTGCTTCAAGTCAACTTGTAAGGTGAGTATTAAGATCAGTCTTTACAGATGACCTTAGTCATTACCATGCAGCCAAAATGACCAGTTAATCCATTAAATATAAGGTTACAATTCTCATCCATTATTTCTCAGTGTCCACCAAAGATTCATACATCTGAATCACTTGAAGGTTTTGTTTAAAATAGTTTGGGTATTCTCACTAATTGTTTTTCTGTATTTTTACCAAACATTTCCAAGTGATTATGGGATAAAGTGTCCGTCAGGTTTTTTAAGGCTGTGTACTTATCTCTATAAATAAAAGGCTAAGCAACCATGGGACCATCTGACCAGCCAGTAGGTATGATGCACACTGACCTCCAGGGGGCAGATGCTCAACACAGGAGCTGCTGAGCTGTAGTGACTTGACAGCAGTGGTTCGGCAGTGATGCATCCCTGAACCAGAGAGGAGGGACTCCAGTTCCTCATGGAGCCACATGATTCCACCTTCAGCTGTGGGTTTTATTGTTGCTGGGGCACTGTAGCCCCGAATCTGGTTTACTGTACACTTGTGTTTGCATTCCACACCCTGTACAACAGCAACTTTGGGATCCCCTGGGAGAGGTCAGAGAGCTGGTTTCGGCTCAATCCCCACAGGCCAGGCCAAGGGACCCCACCTGCTGGAGGGACCCCACTCACTATGCAGACGGCCTTTGAGCTGTGGTGTTGCCCCCAGGTGCAGCCGGCTGAGGAGGGACTATGGGAAGTTGGCTCCAGGGCATGTCCAACCCGTTTCACCCAGTCCCGCCCCACCAGCCACCTTCTAATTAATTTCCTTTCAATGTGCACAAATCCGTGCACCAGGCTGCTAGTTCTTAATATAAATGTATAAAACATTGTTTCTACTTAAATAATAAGTGAGAGTTTTATTCCCATATCAGTCTGAAACTCCCCTTAGATTTGAGACCAGGCTTTATACAATTATTCCACCGTTTACAAAGGAACTGGAGCAAAGCTGGGCCTCAAAACTGTTTGTTTATTGTTGAATGACCTTCAATATGGTAGACTATATTTTTTTATATATTACCATGTAGCCAGTGCCTTTAGTAATCATCCACAGCAATTCTGGGGAAGATATTTAAGAGTTGCTTCTTTTGTCACAGTGTTTAAGACTAACCTACATGCAAAAAAAAAAAAAAAATGGTCTCTTCCATTATGTAATCAGAAAAAGTTTGCAACAATGAGAATTTCTACTAAGAAGAGAAAAATGCTTCTCACAATGGATATCAACATTCCTGCCAATATGCTGCTGATGTTCCAAGCCTCCTTGAACCAACAGCAGAACATTTTATTACTTTATACACTCATCTGCAAATTCAAACTTATGGAGATTGAGCATTTGCCAAAAGCCCACTTCAAATATACCTAATGCAAAAGGGACACTCAATCCAAGGAACATATTAAATTACATGTTTACAAAAGGCTCTCAAGCTCTTGTCACTGTATTTAGTTGTTTGATCATTAAGGAATAATACACTACCATCATATTATATCCATTCCCCCAAAAAAATTACTTCATAAAATCTAAAATCCATGACCTTAATATTTATGGAAGACTAACATAAGAAAGGTATAGTTTTCATGTTTTTTGTGTTCTTTTGTAAATTATGACAGTATATGTTATGTGGCCTTATGAACTTTTATACAAAGAGACACCTAGTGTATTCCTCTGAGTATCTCATAGCAGAAAAATATGTTTCACTTCAGATTCTATTTATCCTAATTTGAGAACTTGGCAGCCTCCTATTCCCCTGTTTGACTTCACTGCCCAAAAGATGAGAATTAATTCCTGTTTTCAACTGCAGCACCTAATTCATTTCATATGCATGACATAAGTATGTTTCGCCTTCTTGAACTTGTTTCTATAATTTTTCTTTTTATCTTGCCTGCCTTAAGTGGCTTTTATCACTGCAAGTTACTTCTAATGTTTTGAAAAAACAGACAAGGAAAAAGTCCTTTTTTTTTTTAAGAATTAAACAAGCAGAGGTAAATCTGGAGGGGAATGTGACAAAGATTACCTGGATACATGAAAGGATCAAGCAATTAGAACAGCATCAATTTTTCTTGTTTTATAACCACAAGACCATTTTGACTAACATGATACCACCAAAACAGATCACACAAAACATGCCCCAGAAGCCAGTATGACACATGATCCTTGTGAGACTAGCTCAGTGCTGGATGTGAAAGCGTAACAGTGAAGGATAATGAAACATAACCTAATGTGTAATTAGGTAAAAATCATAAAGGCCAAGATTTAAAAAGCATCTCAAGTGGAATGTTTTCAGTGTCTTGAATTAAACTGTCTGAAACTACTTTTTAAGGGCCATACTCCCTTCTCAAATTTTAATGTGGATACAAGTCACCTAATCACCTTAAAATGCAGATTTGGATCTCATAGTCCTGGAGCCCAGGATTGTACATTTTCACAAACTCCCAGGAGACACTGAGACAGCTAGTCCAAGGGCCACCTGAGTGGTGCCCCTTTTAGAGCTAGCCATGACTATCAGTCCCAGCTTTGCCAATTAGAAGCTGTGACACTGACCAAGTCTCAGACCTTCAGTGACCTCATCAGTTGTATCAGGATAACAATGCACAGCCCTTGGGAATATTGTAGAAGATAGGTGCATGCCCTAACCAATTTTCCTCAATGGATAGAGTGTCAGCCTGTGAATTGAAAGGTCCCAGGTTCAATTCTGGTCAAGGGCACATGCCCAGGTTGTGGGCTTGGTCCCCAGTGGGGAGCATGGAGGAGGCAGCTGATCAATGATTTTCTCTCATCATTGATGTTTGTATCTCTCTCTCCCTCTTCCTTCCTCTCTGAAATCAATAAACATATATATTTTTTTAAAAAGATAAGTTCATGGTCAAATAAGGCCTTCCATAAATATTCTTTTAGTGAGAAGGCTGTCTTGGTTATCACAGAGCATCACCTTAGGATTTAGAATGTTATATTTTAGGTGTAAGTAGAAAAATATGCAAGATGAAAACCTAGACTCTAACAAATAAATTCCACATGTTAAAGGCAGATGTGTGTATAAGTGAAGTTAAACTTACAAAAGTTGAAGTAAGTATAACTCCCTGTGTAGGGCCCGAGGTGGCCCTTGTCCGTGGGAAGGGGACGGCGACCCCAAGACAGACGCTGGACGCAGCACTTGATGCAAAAGCAAGAGGATTTATTCGAGTGCACTCAGTCTCACAGCACACAGCTCAGCATGAGTCTGCTTGCTGGAGCCCCGAGCAAGGGGAGGATACACGCTTTTAAAGGCAAAAACCACACGCAGGTGGTCAGTTTCTACATGCAGGTAGTTAACAAGTTTCTACAGTAAACCACACGCAGGTGGTTAGTTTCCACACAAGCAGTTAGCAAGTTTTTACAGAAAACAATGGCTCTTTGTGTCTAGGGGTTGTGATTAAGAAAACATATCCAGTGCTGACATAATAGCTGTTCTCGGAGTTTGTGTGGACTTTGCGTTTTGGCTCTGCTGGCTAGGCTGGGGGCAGTTCTTTTGTTTCTGTTTCTAGTTTGGCAGTCAGCTTCCTTAAGCTATTTTCTAATCCTACACCTGCACTGATTATTATATAACCAAAACCTGGGATATTATCCAAATGTTTATCTAATGACCAAGAATCTTGATGTAAGGTACAATGACCACGGCCTGGAGAGAAACTGTGGAAGAAGGGCGTTAGATGTGAGAAAAAGACAGGCAGCAAAGGTCAGAAATTAAGCAGCATTCTCAAAGCCATGGTTACCTTTACATGACTCTGGAATTCAAGTTCTCATCTTTCTATTATTTTTTAAATAAAAGTAATAATGGTAGAAAACCAGCACAAAATGGGGCTTGTCAACTTAAACTTTTTGGGGAACCAAGCAAGGTGTAAATCATTCATTAAATAAGGTAATGGAATTTCTAAATAAATGGAATTCCTTATTAATAAGCAGTTTAACTAAGAAATCTGTTGATAATAAATACTGAATAAAAATGTTACAAAAGAGCTTTCTAATGACCAATATTTGCTGGCTTTTTCATTGATTTTGACATCAGGTTATATTCCAGGTCCAAGACATTTTTTCCTTCTTTAAAAAGTCAAACCCTGGACTGAAGTAGACAGAAACCTTGGAGGGTTTCATTCTAACAAGCAAAAATGGTGGTGTTTTGATCTAAAACTATGATGAAATCTCTAAAATTGCATAGCCAGAAGCAAAAGCCTCAGGACACTAATAACACTTTAACATTTCCAATTCACATGTGGATGTTAATTCCACTCTCTGAAGAGAATGGCCAAAATGGTATTCATTAAGATTAAAGCCTACTATAGAAATGGGAAATTTATATGTATGCTTCCTATAAAATGCAAATATTGCCGAAGAATGGGTCTCCACTGAGTTCCCTCTCCAGCTATTCCTTTGCCAAGTGAAATCCCACGGTGAAGTACTGTTACAAAGGCAGTAAAAATTCTTAAGTAGCAGTCCTTGCTGCTCTGGGCCAAGGTGCCCAGCAGGTTGTTGACAATTGTGTACCCCTGATGAATGCCCACTCACCGCACAAGCAAAGGCTCTGGTAATGGAAGCAGACAGGAGACATTTCAAAATTTCAGAGTCTGGAAAAGTGGAAGAGGCTCCTGCAAAACACAACTTCTGATTGAGGTTGTCTTGCCCTTGGATCAAACATCTTACCTGGTTAAGTCCCTTGAAGAATGATTTGCAATGGCTTTGTTCCATGAAGAAGAAGAAGAAAAAAAGAATAACAAACAAACAAAAAAAAGGATTGCATAAACACCAAAAAAGATACAGCTGTATTTTTTGCATGGTGTTTAAGGCAATATTTTTTAGAGGTTACTGATTAACTATAATATTCAAATTAATTATTAATTACTGGAACTGCTTGGTCTAAGGCAGTGGTTCTCAACCTTTTGGTCCTTTAAAACAGTTCCTCATGTTGTGACCCCCAACCATAAAATTATTTTCGTTGCTACTTCATAACTGTAATGTTGCTACTGTAATAAACTGTAATGTAAATATCTGATATGCAGGATGGTGTTAGGTGACCCCTGTGAACAGGTCATTCGACCGCCAAAGGGGTCACAACCCACAGGTTGAGAACCACTGGTCTAAGGGAATGAAACGGAGAAATGGCAAGAAATAGAGACGTAAGGAGGGAATAAAGCATTAGAAACAAGTGAAGTGAAATTCATATAATCCTCCTAAGAATTTCATAACATGAGTAAATTTGGCATCATCGCAATTTAACATATGGGAGACTGGGACACAAATGGTTAAAGAGTGCCCATGAAGCCCCACAATGCAATCGGACCTCAGCCTATCTGGATATTGAGACTCTGGTCTTAAACTCTACCTATACTCCACTGCTTCTTGTTCACTGTAGTATTGCTGGGTGCCTGTCACATATCAGTGCTCAATAAACTTATGTGAAATGAATGAGAGATTTTACAGCCCCCTGTGGCCATCATTTACTGGACATAATGTCCTTGAAGGGAGGAACTGTTTTAATCATCCTGTCCTATTTCCTAGCACCTAACACAATGCCAGTCACATATAGTAGATCCTCAGAAGTTGTCTGATAAATGAACACAGATCCAAATAGCTACAGGTGATGTGAACCATAAATAGAATGGGGAAGAGTGGAAGTAGTTCTGTATCCTCTCACAGTTCCACTTGGTGGTCTAGAATGCTGAACACAATGATCACTTGTATTTTCCAGTTTCTCTTACCAAATGCTGAAAGTATAGTATACAAATTCTGAAATTTTTTGTAAAAGAAACTGCCCTATTGGGAACATAATAATAATAATCTATAATAATCTATAATAATAAAAGCATAATATGCTAATTAGACCAGACGTCCTTCCAGACGAAGCCAGGGCTGTGAGGAAAGCCCGGGTCCCAGGTGCCTGCCTGTTGCCGGAGGGAAACCGGTGCTGGCAAATAGGGAAAGGAAGGCCTACTCTTGCATGAATTTCGTGAATCAGGCCTCTAGTAGTAGTAGTAGTAGTAATAATAATAATAATAATAATAATAATAATAATAGGTCCCTGAAGAAACTGCAGTTTTAGAAACATAGTATGATCATGACCACCTAAATGAAAACAACTAAAAAAAATTCCAAATCAAAGATGTATAAAAAAACTCATTACAGAAGTAGTGCTTCTCAACTCTGCTCAGGAAGTAATCTTGGTAGCAGAAAAAAGGAAATAGTTCCCTCTGGACACAGCTAACAGAAACCTGCTTCAGCCCAAAATTACAAGGAGGGCTCAGAATTTATCTTACGACTTCATTGTTGTTTTGTACTCTGAGGACAACGTTCGTTGTTCTTTTACCAAAAATATAACATTTTGATTGTTTACTATTATGTAAGACGCAAAGACCACCAACTTTATCCTTTAGCATTCCCGTCCATGTGGAATATGTTAGCCCATTTAAGAAACCAGAGACTGAAGCATTTGGTAAAGACTTTCATTTAAAAGCCCAAACATCTAGAAAAAAATTATAAGCATATTAGACAGATATAACTACAGACCCCAAATAAATATAATAAAAATGCTTAAAGGATAATTTGATGTGAGATATGGCATCTGTGAGATAAGCCAATTTCATGTTAATAAGAATCCTAAGCAACCACATATAAAGGTAAATAAATGCTAAAGCTAGTTATGATAAATATTGCCCCATAATATTTCTGTTTCTCCCATGCAACATGAGAGGATTAAACTTCCGCTTGTCGCTAAGTCTGGCACGGCCATACAGTTTGCTGGGCCAATGGAATGTTCCTGGAAGTCACCTATGTCAATTCCATGTGAAATCACGTAGTTAACGTACAATTTCCCATGTTCTGTGTTCCTTTCCAATGACTAACAAGGCCGTATGTCCACCCAGTGCAGCTCCCCGGTAGTGGCACCTTCCTCAGCCCGGAAGACTGAGTTGTCACAGAGACAAATGTGTGGGAGAGTCACTCAGACACACAGGAGGCTCCAAAGAAGAGAGAAGCCTTTGCTGGGTTTAAGCCCTGAAATGTTGTTACTGCAGTATAACCATGCCTGTCTGGCTGATACTCTCCCAAAATTCAAATTAAATAGCCCTACCTTATTTCTGTTTTACTAGTCAAGAGCTATAAAACAACAATCTACAATCAGTATGGTCACTTGTATTCTCTGTCAAACAGTTTTGGCCAATTGACTCATAAATCGCTCCCTTAAAAAAAAAAAAAGATCTGTCAGATTTTCGGTTATTTAGACATGTGTGAACAAGCAGTTGGCTGGCAGTTTTAAAACCACTTCCTTTCGTTGTAAAGGGGAAAACCTATAGCATACAATAAAGTTCTCTTCTGACACAGAATTATTATCCCTGTTTTAAGGATAGAACATGCACGGAGAGATTGCCTGGCCCCAGACAAATGTCAGGATGTAGAAGAAAGAGAATTTGAATCGAGTCCATGACCCTAATAACTAGGGCAAGGACCAGCAGCTCCTCCCAATCAAAGTGCGCCAGGCAGAGCAGGAGGAAGAGGGGTTCTGGCCGACAAGGCTGTGTTGCACTGTTTTCCTAGGCAAAGAGGCGTGACCTATTAGTCACCAAAGACAGAATACTGAAATCCAGCTCATTATATATGTAGGGCAGTTTCCTAGTTAAATACATCCTCCTTAAATCCTGTCTTGGGAGAAAATGGGGCATGAATTATTTACAAATTAATTAATTGTGATGAGCATTAAACAATGGAACCACCTAAAAACTGTAACTGAAAAGAGAAGTAGCAAGTTCCAAAAGACTAGATTCACAACAGCCCCTTGCTCAAATACATATTTTTGATTAATCAGGAGGTTTGACAGAATTTCTAGGCTAATAAATTAATGTCCTAAGTGATCTCATGTAGCTATAAAAAGTTGTGTGTTTGCAATAAGCTGAAGTGACCTCTCCTAAGTAGAAGTCACATGCTAAGATGATGACACAGTTAATCTTATAAATCTAACAACATTTCACTAAGATAAAAAGGATTCCAGTACTATATTGAATGTTCTTTTCATTGCTGTTATTGTTTGAGGTGCTGTTGGTTTGATTTCTGCATGAAGATATATATAAATTTTATAATCTTACTAAAGAGAATAATAGAATTAATTATTTTGCTTTAACTCACTTCTTATAAGAATGATACTTTTTTCATAATTTACAGTACATGTCATTATGTGTTGGTGAGAATACTATGCTAACAGAGCTATGTTTGTGGATTTGATCAGCATGTCATTTTGCTCTGTTGGACATAGCTTCTTTGGGCACCTCAACATGATCTGTAAGGGCGGAAGGGCAGTGCGAGAGTGCAGACCTGCCAATAGGGATGCAGAGGAAATGCCCGGCCCAGGACCTTCCCTCGACCAATCAACAGGGGCCACACACGTTACCCCACCCACTACTTCCGGCTCTATAAATCCTTTGTTTTGCCTGAAACCCGCACTTCCTGCCCTGCAGCGTGGCTGTATGGGTGGCCAGTGGGTGAGCGTGGGCAGTCCAAGTTAACTTGAATAATAAAGGCCCTCATGTTTTTACAGCGGTTTGGGGGCTCGCTCGTAGTCTTTGGGGATCACGACATCTGGGTACAACAAATCCATTATCAGATTTAAAAAAGAACTCAAAGGCATTGAGGCCCACTAATTTTATTTTCATACATGAAACACCTTCTACATACCAAGATCTCAGAGAATGAGGTGCTCTTGAGAAGGCTAAAAAGGGCTAATTCAAAGGTAGCCTGATGTTTTGGGGGGTGGGGGTAGGAATTCATGTTAGTAGGCTCAGTGTGCATTTTTAATGACCTGTGGCTAAGACATTGCCTCCTTCCCCAAAACTGAATTTGCAAAACAAGACATGAGCGCTGCCCTGGGGGAAGGGTGGATTGTTAGTTGGTGCCAAAACCTCGGAACACCTGGGGGAAGGGAAGATGGGAGCAGCACTTCCTCCAGGGCCTCGTGGGAGGGAGCATATTTGCAATACAATGAACTGGAGAGGCAGTTATAAGGCAAGGTTCCAGCATGTTGTGCTGCTCTGATTTGGAACATTCCCAGAGACCAAGCGCTTGTGATTAAAACTGATTTCTTCACTCCTTCAAAGTGTCGCTTAGTTTTTTGGTCTTTCTGCAACACTCTGACTAATTGTATTTTCTAGATAATTGAGGCTTCTCTACAGGCTTAGCACCTCAAACTATAGTTGAAAAGTTTTACAAAATACACTGGTAGATGTTCTAGCCTTAGTAAATAACATTTTAACCTTTGCATGAGGATAGACGATACAAAGGGTGATCATATGGAAATTAAAAATAGTTTTACTGCCCTAGCCAGTTTGGCTCAGTGGATAGAACATTGACCCTCAGACTGAAAGGTCCTGAGTTCGATTCTGGTTAAGGGCACATACCTTGGTTACAGGTTTAATCCCCAGCCCTGACGGGAGCATGTGGAGGAGGCAACCCATCGATGTGTCTCTCTCACATGGATGCTTCTCTCTCCGTCTCTCCCCTTACTTGCACTATCTCTAAAAACCAATGTAAAAATATCCTCAGGTAAGGATTAACTAAATAAAATAAAATAATTAAGTGCACAGTATTGCAAATAAAACTAACAGAAGAACACAGGATTGAGTTGAATGTGTATGCATCTCAGGACATAGCCTAACAATTGTTTTTGAAAAAAATACTAATATTCATTAATTCTGTCATCACTTGTCCCATTATGAAACAGTGAATTACAAAAGAAAATAGGCTTGATTCTTGTGTTATTGCATGATTAATAACTGAGATAGAACAAAATAATCTTTTTTGAAATTTTAATTCCCATGGTTATTTTACTTCCCCCTAAAAAGTAATGTTCCTTTCCAATACCTATTATTAAATGAGATTCTAAACTATTTTTTAAAATCACACAATAGTCTCTACTATAATTCTGATATTATTTAAGTATAGGGTTGCTTATTTATTAGCCAATTAAGAAAAAGCACTATATTGGGTTAAAAAGTTGTGTGTGTGTGTGTGTGTGTGTGTGTGTATATATATATATATATATATATATATATATATATATATATTTCAAATTGTATTTTTAAACTACCTCGTGTATGCTGCTGGAAACTTAAGTCTTGTTGAAAATTTTGAATTTTTCTTTTTAAGGCAAAGATATTAAATAACTTTTTGCTGAAAAATTTGTTGAAACACAAAATAGGCTGGTTCCCTTTTTACACTGTGTGATGCAGCCATTCCCTACCTACATCTTACTGAAGTGACTGTATAACTCCCAGGGCAATGGCATGCTGATGATCACACCCTAAATTCATAAAGCAAAATACAGGCACTGTTATACCCTTTAGCCCAATAATCCTCACAGTTCAGCCCCAGACCAGCAGCACCAGAGCCACCTGAGAAGTTGTTATAAACGCATGTTATCAGACCCATCTCTAAACTACTAATTGGGAAACTCTGGGGAAGGTTGTGCCAAGGCCTCCAGGTGACCCTGAGGCCCCACAAGCTACAGAACCACTACTTTAAGCTGAAGAATATTTTGAAACCTAAAGGGACTTCCCCAAAGTTTCTCCTGGGTTAGGAGATACTTCAAGACAGCTTCCTCTCCATTGGCAACATCCCATTTCTGTAGTCTAACTCTCTGGTTTATCCTTTTTGTTAATGCCAGCTCTGACCTACCTTCAATGAACAGTCAGTGATTGCATCTAGTTTTCTCTAAATTCATAAGGAGGAGTACATTATTTTATATGACCTTCCCCAAATATCCCGGAGATTATTTGTCATTCTCCTCACAGCTATATTCCCTCCATCACTGTGGATGCCTCTGCAAGAACCATAAAATGTGTGCTGCTCCCATTGCTGCAATTAGTGAAATGACCCAAGTTTCCTAATTAGACACAGATTTTTAAAATAGGAAAAATAGTAAACATTACTAATCATACTTGTATTGTTCTCAGAAGGAAATAGTACTTTACATTGCTTAATGCAAATAATATTGTCATTACTAGAGGAATAAAATTTGATTAATGAAGCAAAATGTATTTAGATAAACAGGTTAAATGGAACTGATTTTCCTAATGAAATTGAAAAAGATTATCAAGCTCTTCCTATAAACTGACCTGGAAATTGA
>PVJC01018247.1:0-31554 GCA_004026665.1 Murina feae | reverse complement strand
TAGCATCCCACGGACTCTTCTTCAGGGTATGATCCCGATGGGAAGTTATTAACGGTTTATTGAAAAATTGCTTTTGTTCCCCTCTTACTAATTCTCCCGGCCCATTTCTCTAAAGCCTTGTCAAATACCTAAAATCCTTAATATTTTGCTAAATTGTCTACAACAACACAGTAGAGCAAAAAGCAATCATAAAAAATAAATACATAAATAAAAATATCACAAGCATTTATCTTTGGCTCTGTACAAATCCCACAATGCAGGGCCATTAAAGGCAAATGTAGATTTTTAAAAAGGAGCCATTGGGAATGCCTGCTTCAGGGCAATATGGCTAAAACCTTGTCCACTGCCCAACCCACGTGGCTCAGTGGTTGGTTGAGCATCGACCTATGAACTGGGAGGTCACTGTTGACTCCTGGTCAGGGCACATACCCTGGTTGCAGGCTAGATCTCCAGTAGGGAGCACACAGGGCTGGGGGGGGGCGGGGGGCAGCCGATCAATACTGATGTTTCTCTCTCTCCCCCTCTCCCTTCCTCTCTTAAATCAATAAAAATATTTTTAAAAAATAAATAAATCACATAAAACCATGTCCACTAACACATGAGCAAGCATCCACTCCTGTTTGTTTTGCTGCATTATTTTGTTTAAAAATTGCTAAGTCAAATGTGAAACAGCAACGACAAAATTGCTCCGATTTACACAAAACATTCATCACTAACTTGAGGCTTTGAGGTCTGGGAGAACATGTGATGAACAATTATGGCAACTGCTCATTACGTGCGTCTGCAGGAAGCGCCTGCATCAGGAAAACCAAGGCGCCCGCCTGGGCACAGCTGCGGGACCTCAGGAAGCGTCCAGGTCCCCAGAACCCAGGCACTGCCAGCCCTGCACAGCCCAGCTCCCAGCTCGGAGCTGACAGCATTAGCATATGAGAAGAAAGCAGCAGCTGGAATAGAAACAAGGGCTAACAAAAGGTAATCTTTGCAAATATAAATTTTTGTGCCCTGAGGGAACAGGAAATAGAAGATGCCCTGGCCCCAACCTCTCTGCATTAATAAGACTTTTCCCCCAACCAGCAGAAACGGCCAAAGAAGCCAGAAGGGAAATGATCCCCCACGTCTACCAGTCAGGCTTAAATCCACAAGGCGACGTAGCTTCCTCCAATGCTAACAGCAGAGAGTGACAAAAAAAAAAAAAATAGTCATCTCCTACCAAATCCCTAAATGAGCACCTACTGCAGCTTAAAAGCAGATTTTTGTCTTCGAGAACAAAATATAAACATGGAGGGTCCGTCACCAGGACTGCCCAGTCCTTCTTGGGAAGCAAAGCAGCCTGTCCCTCTTCCAACACAAGGAACGTGAGACCCAGCTGCACCCCAACACAGAGCAGGTCGAAGGGCGCACGACCCCCCAGGGCTGAGCAGAATCCGAGCCATGCTGCTTTCTTTGCCTTTCCCGCCTATCGCCCGGTCCCAGGTCTGCTTTTGAGGTTCCAGGAGGGAAGGGGGGAGGGAGAGAAGGGGGGCACGCACATCGATGGGGACGGAAAAGGCCCAGAGAGACCGCTGTCACTCTCTGAGCCGCGACTGCACGGGTTCTCACCACATAGAGCTGCCGCCAGATGATGGACCACTCCCGGAGCGTCGTGGTGACCTCCTGCACGAGCGGCAGGTCGCCCGGGATGACCGTCTCATGTTGCCTGGGGAGAGAAGAGGAGAGGCAGCTAAGCTCACGGCTCCGTAATCCCTGCGAGCGGCACCCGGTAAATTCCAAACCCAGGCCACAGATCAAGTGAGCAAACAGAGAGAAGGTGCACGGGCAGGGCTGGAGCCACACTAGGCTTGCTGAGTCCCAGGGAGCGACAGGTGGTGTTTGGACAAAGCCTGTGAGTGCCTGTCGGTGACCCGCTGTGCGGGCCGCCCACCTCCCATGCCAAGCCCAGACGAAGCCGTGGGGAATGCTCCCAAGTCTTCAGGACGTCATGGTCCCTTCATCACCTGCGCCCACCTATCTCAGACGCACCCCAAATTACAACCAACCCGTGCGGCGTTAAAACGCAGGCTCGGGATAGGATGGCTTCTACATTCCGTGGAGCATAAATCTCATGTGATAATGCCGGAGTGGTTACCCACGGCGAACTATGAGCGAAGTCACTGCTTTCAAAGGGCCACAGGCATTCCACCTGACCCCAACTCTGATGGCCCCCTTCCCTTCTCTCCCCACCCCAACAGCTGAACCCTGACTTGTCCTCAACCCGTGATCCAGGTGAGTGAGCACTGGTGGTTTTGTTCTGCCTTCTTTTGTTGTTTTATTAGTCCTCACCCAAGGATTTTTTTTTTTTTAAACACATATTTTATTGATTTTTCACAGAGAGGAAGAGAGAGGGACAGAGAGCTAGAAACATCGATGAGAGAGAAACATCAATCAGCTGCCTCCTGCACACTCTCCACCGGGAATGTGCTGGCAACCAAGGTACATGCCCTTGGCCGGCATCGAACCTGGGGCCCCTGAGTCCGCAGGCTGACGCTCTATCCACGGAGCCAAACCGGTCAGGGCCCAAGGATTTTTTTTTCTGTTGATTTTTACAGAGAGCGGAGGGCAAGGAGGGAGGTGGAGAGAGAGAGAGGGAGGGAGAGGCCTGGATGTGAGAGATAGAGCGATCGGTTGCCTCCTGTGTATGCCCGACCAGGACCAGGAGCAGGGAAGGCGGAAGGAAGGAGGGAGGAGGAGGAAGGAGATCACCAGTGCAGTCTGAAGGCAGGAGGCTCTGGGCCGAGAGGGAAGGGGAAGGCACGGAGGTTTGGGAGGGAGCAGGGGAGGGGCGACAGGGCCGGTGACAGCGTGGGGAACAGTGAGAGGCAGCGGAAGCAGCAGCAGGACCCTGTCTCTAAGCTGCCGTTCCCCCCAGTCTCCATCCATTGCGCACGTCGGGCACTTCCCACCAGCCCCAGGCACAGGGCGAGGGTGCCTGTGTCCCTCTGTGCCGTCTGTCGGGCAGGGTGCGACTCCGTTTACCGAGAGTTAAAATAATCGCTTGTTCACTTTACTATTATGCCTCATAATCAACGTTTCCAGGTATTTGTATTCATCGAAATACATTTTCAAAAATTAACCATCTCTGATCTGACTGCTACCCTGTTGCCTATGGAGACGGACGCCATTTCCACACGGGGGTGGAAGTCCCACAGCGCGCCTTCTTCGCTGCCCCTTTCATTCATCTACTTCCGATCCTGCACGCAAAACATCTCGTCTGCATAAAACAAGACCACACCCCGGGCCATCACATCCACACCCCTCCGCGTGAGGAACTTTCTCCGCGTCAAGGAGGCGTCTGCCACGCAACCTCGGGAGCTGGGCTGGTGCCCTCCACGCCATGGAAGCGCGGGGCTCGGAGAGGCAATTTTGCAATCAGCCAGAGAGGCGTCGTCATGCGGCAATCATCTGATGAGTAATTTGATAACCGACGCGTTTGACTGGGAGTGAAGATGCAGCTGAGACAAACAAGGAAAACATCCTAGCGCTCCCTCTCTCCGCCATGTGCACCTGGCCCGTCATGTCTCACCCCTGCCCCCTGGGTCCCCCTGCTGCGATGCCCTTGTAGTGACCTTGAGCATCACTGGGGTGATCTCCAAGACACAGACGTCACAGCCGGACAAACTGTAGATGCTGCACGTCTCAACTTAGCAACAGCCTATGTCCCCGAAACTCCACATGAAGCAAAACCTGCAGTGTCCCCTGGAAGGGACTTCCGAGCCGGGGGGCCACGCGGCCTCTGCCTCCTGGGGCGGCTCCCCGAGGAAGCCCAGGGCACTAGGCAGCTCTCCAAAATCGACGGCAGGTTCAAGGACAATGACTGCAGGTAAGGGGCTGGCTTTAGACTCTTCAAAGGCTCACAACCATGTTGCACACAACCCGAAGTCCCTCTTCCTCCCCCAAAACCCCTGTCACCCACGGCCAATCACACCCCCTGCCCAGGCCCCTCAAGGACGCTGCCATGGGAAGGGCAGCAAGGCCAAATACCGCGTCCTTAGTGGAAACATCAAGACCAGACTCACCCTTTTCCTTCAACGATGGCTTCTTTAAGATGAATGTATGAGGCAGGAAATATACCCTTCGGAGAGGAAAAAAAAAAAAGGCAGTTTTATTATCAATATGATGACTGACTGTGAATCAAACCACTGTCCCTAAAAAAGGTGGGGGTGGTTGGGTCTCTATTAATTCCGCGAACTTAGGTCAGGCCTCACGGAAAAGAGCAAAGAAAGCAGAGCGTGAAGATGGCGACGCATCAGCTTGTGTTTCAACGAGGCTTCTGATCCGTCAGGAAGAAACAGCGGTGATGAGTCTGCAGAGACCCGATCCCGAGGGCGGTCCTGTGACATCTCCACGGGCCGCACGCTGTCTGCACAGCTAACCGGGACACAGGCCGGCCATCAGCCACCTGGTGCCCACGTGTGATTTTCGGCGATGGTCTCTGATGGTTCCTGACCTCACGGAGCTGAAATGGCCACGGAAGGGGCCTGGCCCGCGGAGACCTTCTCGACAGTCTGATACAGTAACTGGTGCCCTTGGCCCGTCGGCACTAGGGCTCTCGTCTCCTGGGTGACGCAGGCACCTGGACCCCACTGACCACTGAACGGGGCCCAGGAGACAGCGCCTGCAGAGGACACTCGGGCCGGGCACAGACCAGGAGTGCCAGGAGGCTCACCAAGGAGCACAAGCTCCCTCCTGGAGGGGAGCGGAGGGGAGCACTGAAAGGCAGGCTGGGCCTGGGGCAGCGCCACGCAAGCCGGGCACGGCTTCCTGCGTAAGATTCGGGGCGCGCAGCCGCAAGCCACTCGGCGGCACGGGGGCTCTGAAGCGCCTGTTGCGGGAGCAGGAGCTTCTGATCGGGTGGCCCTGGCATCTGGCCCCAAAAGGGTTGAACAGAGCATCCAGAAACACGAGCACCTGTCACGCTGGGCACATGCTCAGCCACCAGGACTCCTGGTCCTCCTGCGGACCGAGAACATGGCCAGATTTCATACAAAAAAAGAGCTATCAGCCCGGCCTGTGACCCAGGAACCAAGAGGTTGCCGGTTTGATTCCAAGTCAGGGCACATGCCCGGGTTGCAGGCTGGATCCCCAGTAGGGGCCTTGCAGGAGGCAGCCAATCGACAACTTCCTCTCTCATCAATGTTACCATCGCTCTATCTCTCTCCCTACCTCTCTCTTTAAAAATCAATAAAAATGCATTTTTTTAAAAAGAGAGAGACTGGGAATGCCATGTGTCTAAGAAGAAAGAGAGAGAGAGAGAGAGAGAGAGAGAGAGAGAGAGAGAGAGAGAGAGAGAAAAGAAAAGAAAAGATAAGATTGATTTGTCACCGAGTGGGAAGGAGGGGCAGAAAGGCCAGCCTGTGGTGGTCCAGGATCCTCGTCTCTTCCCTACTAAAGTCCTCGGACCTAACAGGTTGCTCCGGCAGGAAGGCGCTCCTATCACAGAGGTGGCATCCATGGGCCCCGGCTCCCCCTGGGACATCTATCCCACCACCCAGCTGGTTAGAGGCGGGTCCTAACCTCCAGGCCCCCGGCACCGGCAGGGAGGGGACCTGCGGCCCAGTCCGAGCAGGCGGGGCGGGTGGGAAGCCTGGCTGGAGCCGCTGACCTCAGAAGCCTTGGCTACAGGCTCGGGACCGCGCGGAGCCCAGCCTGGTCAGGAGGTAATAAGAGGCCAGGTTAGGAAAGAGAAGCAAGATGAACCCTCTGCCCAGCATAATGAGGGAGTAGAACACACAGCAGCGCATGTGGCCGGCTGACCGCAGCCTGGAGGACTCCACGTCAGGACACAGGAGAGCCACCCCTGGGTTTACAGAGCTAAGAACGGAGAGGCCGCACAGCCGCAGCGACTGAGCTGTAATGGTGGGTGTCGGCCTCGGAAGCTCACACTCACACTCACACACACACACACACACACACAGCACGCGCGCAGGCTGCCCGGGACACACAGGCGCCTTCGTCTGCGAGCAACACGGCAGCATAAAACGGGTGTCATTCAGAGAAAAGCAGCCTGCATGGGCCTCGCAAAGCCATCTGTCAGCGAGGAGGGTGTGCCATTGGAAATCGGGGCCGTTCCCTGCTTGTTGCTGTTGTTGCTGCTGTTCTCTGAAGTCCTTCTACCCGGGTCACTCTTTTGCTTAACGAGGACACAGAATTCTTCCAGGAAGAGAAGAGGATTCACGGGTCAGCAGCCTATCACCGCCCAGCAGTGCGCTCGGGGACACACATCGGCCAGAATACGCTGAGGGCGGTCCGCACTGCAGCCACCACGCAGTTCAAATTCCGAGAAAGAGGCACAAGGAAAAGGCAGAGACACGAACGAGAGGGAACTGATTTCCTCTCGCGGGGAGCTGTACGGAGGGACGTGCGCTGGGTCCATAAGAACGACTTACCTTCTTAGACTTTTTTCTTAAGGTGTAGCCTCTGTACCAGCCTAAACAAACACAAAGTGGAGAGGTTAGTGCAAGGGGGCGTCCTGGGGCCCCGTCACCGCACGCGGGGAGCACGCATGGCTTTGCTGACCCTGGGAGCCACCAGGACTGGCCGATCCTAACGCTTTGGGATATACGATGGCGGCTGTCCACAGACCGTCCGGGGGGCCTGGGAGGGCCTGAGCGGGCAGCCGCCATCTGCCACAGGGGCCTGGAAGGCGTCGCTCGAGGCTAAGCAGCACGCGTCCGAGGAGGGCCCCGTGCCCACTCGGCAGGCCCCTGAGAATGCGTCCTCCCGCCCCGCCCTCTGTCTGACTTGCGTTGGGGTCACTGCCAAGTGCTAACGCCGGCGTCCTCGGATCGAGAGCTGCCCCACAACAGACACGCCATTGAGAGCTGACTTCCTGCCGCTTCCACGGGAGGAGCTGGGCCCCGGGGCGGTGACAGTCTCACAAAGTGCTTCTGTGGCCAAGGCCCCCCGACAGGAAGCAGCAGCCCTGGCACCCGCCCGCCCCCCTCGGGGCCAGGCCCACACTCAAGTCCCTGTCCCTCCGGGTGGGGAGGAGAAGACAGCAGCGAGGGCAGAGGCAGACATAGGGCAGCTGCTGGCAGGAGTTCCGTCCTAAAGGGAAGAGTCTCTTCAAAGAGGGGCCAGACCTGACCACACCCTCGGCACCGCCCTCGAGCTGAGGGCAGAGATTGTTCCTGCAAAAGCCCGTGGGTCCATGCAGCACCAGCCCCCCCAAGCACCCCACACGGCCTGACGTCAGTGTCGCCTTAGCCCAGTGGCCCGAGGTCACTTCAGGCCACGCACTCGGCTCACGTGCCAACTCCGCCCGCAGGAACCAAAGGATGGCGCTCAGAAGCCCGCCAGCACGCGGAGGGTGCGTGCGGTCGGAATTAGCTCAGGAACGGGAAGCGGCCCAAGGCAGGAAGCGCAGGCCTGTGGGACCCGGGGTGGTGGGAAGTGGAGGCGTGGGGGTGCCCGGAGGGGAGAGAGTGAAACGTGGGGTGGGGCCGCCCACAAGCAGCGGGAGCCGCGGGCCGGGTACCCCGAGAGGGCAGGCGTGCAGCTCTGCACAGACAGGAGCAGACCGGGAGCACGACCACACTCACACCCACGAAAACCAGAGGCGCGCCATCGGGCAAAGGACAGGAGCAAACAGACCCCCTCAGACACAGCCGCAGGCTCTCCATGGGGAGGGGGGGCAGTGAGCTGGCAGAGGCGGCACATCTTTTAATGGCCTTCCTGAGCACCCGCAAACCCTGGGGTTCCCTCCCAGGACTGTGTGCGCTCATCCTCCCAGCGCCTGCGCCCACATGCCAGGCCCCAGGCGCCGGGCTGGCAGAGCTCGGCTGCAGGCAGATCAGACCCAGCCTCTGCCCTCTGAGAGCTCCCAGGCGGGGAGCTCCCTCAGACCAGCAGGAGGCAAACCCCGAATCTTGCTGCAGCACAGAGACTGTGGTTTCATCAAAAGAACGGTTCCAAAAAAAAGGAGAAAACAACCCCCTCATCTTGGTGGGCAGCCAGCCCCTGGGACCCTGATGGGAATGAGTGGGCAGCAGGCCACGGGAGGGTCACTTCATGAGCCTCTGTGATCTGTGATCTCGGGTCAGCCTGGCCCTGGACACTCAAAGGGCAGGGGGTGTCCTCCAGGACCGACCCCTCACGGCTCCTCCCACCTCCAGGGACCTACACACGTCCTTTTCCTGTCCGCGCCCCCAGCCTTCAGGAGCCCGAGCGGGGGAAATAAATCATCGCCTGAGGGCAAACTCGCTTTTTGAAACTTAATATAAAGAGCGATCCTTGCGAAATGTTATATTCTCTGGAGCAATCTCAGTAATATCCTGAGAAGGATCACATAGCAAAAGAAAATCAAATTTGACAAACAGAAATAAATTTTCGTGCAGGAAAAGGGGGGGGGGGGTAAGGAACGCGAGAGAAAAGACCAAACTCTCATACGCTGTGTGGAATGTAAACAGAACACGAGAAACGGGCAGGAAAACAGTTATCCCACCTCTGTTTGATGGTAATAAAATCGCCACGTCTCCTTCCCCAGATTCCTTTCTCTGACCGGGTTCTGATTCAAACCCAAAGACGGTTTGCAAAATAAGGAGGTTTGCTGCCCATGGAAGGTCTTTACGAAGAGTGGAGGATTCTAAGCAAACCCTGGAAGGTTCTTCTTAATACACTTTTTAATATTTTTATTGATGTCAGAGAGGAAGGGAGAGGGACAGACGGATGGAAAGCAACATCAACGATGAGAGAGAATCCTGGACCAGCTGCCTCCTGCCCGCCCCCTACTGGGATCGAGCACGAAACTCAGGCCTGTGCCCTGATGGGGAATCGAACCCTGACCTCCTGGTTCATAGGTTGATGCTCAACCACTGAGCCACACCTCCGGGCAAAACGTGGAGGAGTGGCCAGCCCGCCAAATAAACGCTCCCCGAGGGGTCCTTTCTCGGGATGCCGGCCTCAACGTCAAATGCCTGCCCTCCAGTTAATTTTTTAAGTTTAATGTCTGACAGGGATCACGGACTCGCTAAGGGTACCCCCTCCAACAAGGACGTTCCTCCGATGAAGGAAGGACGGGAGGTCGCAGTCCCCAGGCACCCGGCTGCCCAGGAAACGGCTACCTGCTCAGGAATCATGTCACTGCCCCCGGGTTCCTTAACCAGGATCCGCCACAGCTGACCCGGGGCCAGAAACCAAAAAGACGCCCCTTCAGAGGAGGAGAGTGTCTGAGAGGAGAGGTCGGATCCTTCACCTCGACTTAATTTCTCTCCGTTCCCTCACAGCCAGTGTTAACAGACGCTGAGAGCAGACAAGGCGAGCTGACGATGGGCGGCGAAGACTGCACACTCGCCAAGGCGCCCATCACCAGGACGAGCCCTGTGTCTGCGGCGGTGACATCTGCTCCGAGGAGGACGCTGCTAAAGCCTTTTCTTTCTTTCCATCGGACGTTTGTAGGGTACAGGGCGCGAGTGGAATGGGGGCCTAAGTCCGCCTGCAGCACCTGGGGAAGGAGAGGCGGGAGCCTGGGACCTGGCCCGCCTGTCGCAGGTGCCTCCGGGGACACGGAGCCGGTCGGGGCTCGCCTGGTGCCTAAAGCCCATTTCCGAGCCTGCGTCCGGGGTTTGCTAGTTGGTTACGCTGCCGTTCCCCTCCAACCCCCCCCAGCTCCGCCCCCTCGGAAGGGTTTGGCTAAACCCAATCTGAAAGCAACTTTGCTGTTGAAATGTCCGGTTTGCATCGCTCCTTTTGGTTCCTATGCTATTTGGGAGCCACCCCTCCGAGCAGGACATAAAGCCGCCAACCACTCAAACTGGATCTTAGAAAACCCCCGGGTCTGAAGAACTCTACGTAGAAGTCGAGGCCGAGCTGCTCCTCTCCTGTGCAACAGTAACCGCAGTGCAAACTCATCTCCGAGACGCCCACGGGGAACAGGGCGGTCGGGGCAGCAGGGCCTGGGCCTCTCGCCCAGCACCGGCACACCTACCCGGAACCAGAGCAGCGGCTCTGACCTCCTCTGTTGCTCCTCAGAAAACGGGGTCACGGATTTCAGAAAGAAAAGGAAGTCAGAAACGACAAGGCTGGCTCCCCTGAGGAGATTACTGACAGACCGAAGCAAGAGCACAGGAAAGTCTCCATTCCCATCACACACCTCGAAACAGTGACTTAAACACTAAACGATCTTAATGTATTTCTAAAATTGTTTTCCGTTAGTATCAGTCAGGAATTACATGCACCTGCAGAAAAGGAACCAATGAGGGGTGTTTTTTTGTTTTGTTTTGAAGGAAAACAGTTTTTTCAACAAAAAAATTTTACAGATTTTTTTAAAAAAAGGCATTTTTTTCACCCTGACTGGGTAGCTCACTTGGTGGGAGCATCGTCCTTATCCGCCAGAGTTGCAGTTTCGGGGCACGTACACAGATCAGGACGCTCAATAAAAGGCATTTTCCGTTTTAACTTCCTCTTAATAAAGCCTTCGTTCAATAAGGAGAGCCTTACCTCTGTCGGTACCTGGCCATCCGCCACGCAAGAAAGCCAACCCAGGAGGAAGGCGCCAGTACAGCGCTTTCTTAGCCAGGCAACGCTCTGCCCGCGGGGCCCTGGGCCGCATGCCCGGCGCCCGGAACATCACGGGGAGGGGCGGCTGCTGGATACGCACCTTCATACGTTTCCAAGATGTGCACGGTGTCTCCTATCTGCAAGGAAAGCTCGTCCGCTCCCCGGGCGTCGTAGTTATAAAAGGCTGTGGAGGAGAGAAGCGGGGAGGATGTCAGTGAAGCTGGAAAGGCCGGTGCTGCCTTTTTTAAAATATACATATTTTTTTTATTGATTTCAGAGAGGGAGAGAGAGAGAGAAACATCAATGATGAGAGAGGATCACTGATTGGCTGCCTCCTGCACGCCCCCTACTGGGGATGGAGCCCACATCCCAGGTGTGTGCCCTTGGCCGGAATCGAACCTGGGACCCTTCAGTCCCCAGGCAGAGGTTATATCCACTCAGCCGAACCAGCTAGGGCCGATGCAGCCTTTTTATACGTTAACACACATTCCGCCTTTGCTCGAGTCCTTCTCTCCGACACCCACAAGAGCAGCCTTTTCTTTCAAGAGACAAATATACGGGCTCGTCACTTATGCAGAAGAAATGCCTAATGCTCAGGGTACCAGACAGCGATGAAGTGACTTTTTATTGTGGTAAAATATACGGGGTGTGTAGGTGTACAGTGTCGTGGCCTTCGTAACCGTCCAATGTCATGGTACCATCACCCCCACCCGTTTCCGAAGCTTCCTCATCGCTGCAAACAGAAACCCCGTGCCCATTCAGCAACTGCTCCCCATCCTCCCCGCCCCCCAACCCTGGTAACCTGGCGACCAGCTACCTCACAGGAACAGAATCATACAATATGGCCCCTCCGTGTCTCCCTCCTTGCGCTTAGCATGCTTTCGAGGTTCCTACACGTGGCACCTTGTCTCAGGACTTGACTTTTTTCATGGCTGAATAACATTTGTAAAAGGAAGAAAACTGGGGATACTGTTAGCTTTCTAATTATCACGTGGTGAACTACCTTACATTTCCATTAACACATGTTTTCGTCGGATGACTTCTTCCCAACTATGGACTGAAAACTCGGGAAACCAAATTGGTGTTAAACATATCGTGTAACCACAGCTGACAGTAAGAGCTACGTTACAATCAAATCGCAAACGTAAGTCCAGCATGAGGAGGAGACCCTGAGCACGGGCCCTGCTCGACGCGTCTCTAAAACCCCAAGGCCTCATCCCGACATGAGGCGGTGCCTACTCCAGCAGGATGAGCACCAGGAAACGCAGGCCACTCCTGCACTCACACATCAGGGGGTAAAAGAACTGTGAACAAAAGACATTAGACAGAGTCTGAGACCCAGAAATTATTCCCTTCGCCCGCTCTCCATTTTAAACCAGAGACCGTGATGTCCCTCCTTCGCAACATCTAAAAAGATGTTGTGCTCCACATAAACCCATCTCCAAGCGCCCGGTCAACTTCCCGCCCACCCATCCCGCACGCCCGCCAGACGAGGCTCTGTAAGTGGCACCTTCCTGTGCCCATCCCTAAAACCCTCCTTGTTCTTATCATGTGCGTGCAAACCGGGAAGCATGGTGCACCCCAACACCTGACCACTTCACCTCGCTTCCCACCCTGAGAGAAAGCAGCCAGCCCCTCCACACCTGTGTGCACCACGGTACCCTCCCCTCGCCACCTGGGTCGCCCCCCCTCCCCTGGGGCCACCCCTTCTGCAAAGCCAGGTCCAAGTATGTTTGCTCTTTTTTTAAAAAAAAGAAATTTAATCCTCACCCAAGGATATTTTTCCCATTGATTTTTTTAAATATATTTCTCTATTTCACAGAGAAAGGAAGAGGGAGGGAGAGATAGAAACATCAATGATAAGAGAGAATCATTGATTGGCTGCCTCCTGCATGCCCCCCATTAGGGATCGAGCCCGCAACCTGAGCGTGTGCCCTTGGCCGGAATCGAACCTGGGACCCTTCAGTCCGCAGGCCAACACGCTATCCACTGCGCCAAACCAGCCAGGGCTCCCGTTGATTTGTTTAGAGAGAGTGGAAGAGAGGGAGAGGGGGGAAGAGAGAGGAAACAGAGAGAGAAACATTGATTGCTTGCCTCCCACTTGTACTCCGACTGGAGCCAGGAATTGAACCTGCAACTGAGGTACATGCCCTTGTCCGGGAATTGAACCTGAGACCCTTCGGTCCTATGGCCGACGCTCTAAGCAGTGAGCCAAGCTGGCCAGGGCTATGTTTGCTCTTTCAACTCCTTCTGCAAACATCCACCCCCACCCCACGGCACATGGATCCCTGCAGTCAGCTCCAGCACAGGGGCCCTGACGCTCAGGCCCAGGCAGCCTCCTGGCATCCGAGCCAATGTGCCGGCGAAACCGACGACCTCTGCCCGCGAAACCGGCGACCTCCAGCAAATGCCCCACCCTCTCCGCCGTCAGCTCCCCCCTGCAAAGTAAGGACCTGGATGCCTACACCTCACAGGGGTGTGCGTGTTGTGTCTCAAAGTAACGCCACAGCCGGACCCGGCACCGTGGCGCAGTGGTGGCCTCACAGCCAACACCCAGGGCGTGGCCACGGCCCTCGTCATAGTCGGAATTTTTGTTTTTACTGCAGTAAAGACTCTATTGCTACCAGAATCCTTTTTATAGTTTTTAAAATATATTTTTTTATTGATTTCAGAGAAGGAGGGAGAGAGAGAATCAATGATGAGGGAATCATTGATCGGCTGCCTCACAGCGATGCACGCCCCACGGGGATGGAGCCCACAACCCCGGCAGGTGCTCTGTCCAGGAATCAAACCATGACCTCCTGGTTCACAGGTCGACGCTCAACCGCTGAGCCACGCTGGTGGGGCCCAGAATCCTTTTCAAGAGCCAGAGCCGGCACACACGCTGTCACACGCCTGCAGAAATGCTAACACAGCTAAGGCCATGGACATGAGGAAAACTACACTTTCGCAGGGATCTTCCTCTATGTTCACCAAAATTCATAAAATCTTAATGTCCTCCACTGACGTAACGGTTATTAACAGTTATGCAGGTTTATTTAGCATTTTATGGCGAATCTTTTACAGGAAATAATTGCATCAGGTACAGGAAGCTCAGAGCATATGCCAGTCCTTCCCAGACCGGCATAACCGTATTCCCAAGCCTGGAGGAGCCATAAATGCATTTCGCACCACCTGAACAGCTTCCCTGCCAGCGTGCCAATGCGGTTATGGACGTGGGGAAAAAACACGCCAAAAAGAATAAAAGTGAAACAAAACGAACACACCCTCGGTAAGCACCCCGGGCCGGGCGAGTCTGTGAGGCAGGAGCCTGGGAGCACCTGCCTCCCTCTCAGGCAGCAGCCGCCGAGAAAGTCTCGCACGTGAATGCAGAACTTTCCTCTTTAACTGCGAGATGAGCCTACGACCCTGCTTTTATGGATGAAGGAAAAAGGGGTCCCGGGGGAGCATGCAAGTAACCCCAAGTTACATAGAAGAGTACAGGGCCACACGCAGGCTGCCCAGTCCCCACCTCTGTCCTTGGATTCACTGCCCAAGCAGTCCTATATTAAAGCCAAACAAAGACTCAACTTTCGCCCGACCGGCATGGTTCAGTGGTGGAGCATCGACCTATGAAGCAGGTCACAGTGCAATTCCCAGTTAAGGGCACATGCCCAGGTTGCTGTCTCAATCCCTAGTTTGGAGGCAGCCAATGAATGATTCTCTCTCATCACGGATGTTTCCATCTCTCTCTCCTTCTTCCTTCTTCTCTGAAATAAAATAGATATGTATATTTTTAGAAAACAAAACTCTACTTTCTAAGATTAAGGGAGTGGGAATAAGGGGGGGAGTATGGTAGGTGGCGCAATGGCCCCTAAAGTCATCCATGTTCAAATCCCCAGACGCTGCCAGGATGGCACCTTTCATGGTGGCTGTGATGAGGTGAAGGGCCTTGTGGTGGGGGTGGGCCAGTCCTGGATGACCCACCTGAGCCCAATGTAACCTCAAGGTCCGTGTAAGAGGGAGTTGAGTGGCGGGGGGGGGGGGGGGGGGGGGGGGGGGGGGGGGGGGGGGGAGGTAGAGTCAGAGAGGAGAGGTGGTGACAGCAGCCAAAGTCAAAGTGAGCAAGAAAGGGGACGCCTTTTGTGATGGTGATGCTGATGATGGGGATGGGGATGGTGATGATGGGGATTGTGATGGTGATGGTGAGAACAGTAATGATGAAGGAAGTGATGATGGTGGTAATAATGATAATGGTGATTCTGATGATGAGGATGGTGGCAATGATAGTGATGGTGGTGATAGTGCTGATGGTGGTGATAGTGCTGATGATGGTGATTATGATGATGGTGGTGATGATGATGGTGATGATGATACTGACAGTATTGCTGCTGCTATGGTACTGGCTGACATTTACTGAGTATATTCCATGGGCTAGGCATTGAGATAAGTGCTTCACATGTTCAGATTAATTTAATCCTCACAATAGTCCTGTGAGGTGGACACAGAGTTTTCTCCATTTCCCTCATCAGGGTTTCCAGCAGCTTAGAGTCTGCCCAGGTGTGAGCAGTCAGTGGAGGGGCTGTATGGTGCCAGAGGCCAGCAGGACCGGAGGCCAGAGTGATAGAGCCCTGCACAGTCTCATCCTCAATCTTCAGCCAGAGTCAGTCATCTCTGGGCCTCAGATTGACCTCCTGATGGCAAATGACAACATCCAGCTTGAAGCTTCCTGGCAGGCAAACAGATCCGTGCAGTCCTAAAGTCCACCAATGTCTAAAGCCTGGTGCTAATGATGTCTCATTCCTTACACAGAAAAACCCAAGTTGGGAGTAATTCCAGAAATGCAAGGTTGGTTTGACCTCCGAAAACCAATCAATATAATTCAACCACATTAACAGAATAAAGGGTAAAAAAATAATCACCTGATCATCTCAATGAGTGAAGAAAAAGCATTTGAGGAAATTTAATTCCCTTTTGAGAAAAATAATAAAACCTACTTGACTACTCTGACATTAGGGAAAAAACACTACAAGCCATCAACTGATTTACAGAGTCCTACAGAGAGGAGTGTGACTTGCTCGAGTTGGCACAGGGAATTCAGCAGCCCTGGGACCCAGGTACTTCTTTCAGACTGTCTCCACCACCCCACTGTGCCTGGCCCACATCTTCACCATCTCTCAATGAAATGAAAAATAACATTTTGGCTGGTCTCCCAGCTCAATTTATACCAACTGTATAAACGCTCTTTCTCCACCATCAGAGTTATCGTCTTTAACTCTGGCTCTAAAACACTGCACCATTCCCCTTTGCTTTCTCATTAGTGGCTAAGTTCTCCAGCTCAGCATTCAGAATCCTAGGTGGTCTGACTTCAACCTACCTTTCCAATCTCATCTCTCTCCCTACTCCACCTCCCCCACCCCAGGGCCTGCTATAAGCCACACTCCACATCCTGGGGAAGGTCCCTGTACCTCTGGAAACCCCTCCTGTCTGCAAGGCCTGCCTTTAATTTCACCTTCTGCAGATCCTCACTGAATTCTAATTTTGTCCCTCAACCCAAACCAGGTACATGCACACTTGAATTAACTGCCCATTGCCAACCTTCCCTATAAGTGCTGTGATATCCCACAACCCTGGGGAGTTGCTTGCCTCTGTTCCCTCTATACCAGCAGTTGCCAACCTTTCGGACCCCTCGGACCACCGGTTGGCAACTGCTGCTACAGACCAAACTCCTTGGGGAGGGCACACATTTACTCATCACTGGATTTTCCACATGCCTTGTGGGCACTCCACAAAAATTCACTGATTTTAATCAGATCGCAACATACTCCTGTGTGTGAGGTTGGTGATGGGGTGAAAGCAAACACTGTATCATTGGCTCCCCCTCAAAATGATCCTGTCCTTCACAGAAAGGTCCAGGAGACCAGGATTCCTGAATCAATAGAAGGAGACACACAAGATGCTCTGTGCGGGCCCTGGTTTGGTCTCTCCCACGTAAAGAGATAATCCGCCATCAGCACTCGGCCTCCTGGAAGAGCCCAAGGAGTGAGCCTGACCTCATGTCCCTCCTGCCATCTGCTGGGCGCCGTTCCTCCACCCCAGGTCCGTCCTCCTGAAACATAACTTCAGGATTGCAAGCAGCGATTTAAAAGTGAATTCATTCTTTTAAAAAGTCAAGCTTGTGAAAATGAATTGCTCTGTCTGTTATCTCATTGGCTCTGTCTTGCCTTCAGTTGGAAAAAAGTACCCAATAGCACCCATCTGGGAAACGCAGGCTCCGCCCCCAAGGAGCCAGGCAGGGGGCGTGCCCTGTCAGAGCCCCTGCCAGGCTCCCTTCTGAGGGGCTGCTCTCTGCTGTGCCCCAGGTACAGGAGCCCCACATGTTTACCTGGTCCCTGCCAACGCACCCTTACACCCTCCGCAGTTCCCGCAACTCCGGGGCTCCTGCTCTGCCCAGCACAGGCTGGGGCTGGAGTCAGAGGACAGCTGAGCTCAGTGCTGCCTGGGGAGGAAAGTCAGCCACAGCTGGTCTCTAAGGAACAAGCCTTTCACACACTGGACGCACCCAGAAAACACAGACTGTATAGACACCCCTTCTGGGTGTGCACCCACAGGACCCAGGGCGGGGACTTGGATAGATGTTTGTGTCCAAAGCAGCAGCAGTCACAGTCGCTACGAGGTGGAAGCAGCCCCAGAGTCCACAGGCAGATGAGTGTCCGCGCGACAGGTCTCTGCCCCACGATGAAAAGCCATCCAGCCTTCAGAAGGGATCGGACCTGCCCGTGCTGCCTGGAGGACTTGCGCTCAATGAAACGAGCCAGACCCGGGCCAGGCAGTGGACAAGCCCACGCCCAGAGCACCGAACAGTCATGTCCACAGGGACGGACAGAAAGCAGGGTGGTGACTGCCAAAGGCGCAGCGCAGGGGAGGGGTGCGGGGAGTTAATGTTTAATGGGTGTAAAAACAACAACCAGTATCTCATGGGTGGAGCGTGTCAGTGGGGGAAGATGGAAAGTTCTGGAGGTGGGTGGCTGCACATGTGCATGTGCTTCACGGCACAGAACCGGACGCCTAGCAGCGGGGAGACGGCTCGCTTTACCGCACGTCTGTTTTACCACCATAATAAATAAGGTGCAATGGCCCTAACTGGGTTGGCTCAGTGGCTAGAGCGTCGGCCCTAGGACTGAAGGGTCCCAGGTTCGATTCTGGCCAAGGGCAGGTACCTCGACTGCAGGTTCCTCCTGGCCCTGGTTGGACCTATGCGGGAGGCAACCAATGGATGTGTCTCTCTCACATCGATGTTTCTGGCTGTCTCTCCCCCTCCCGTCCATTCTCTCCAAAAAATCAAGGAGAAAATAACCTCCAGTGAGGATTAACAACAACAACAAAAAAGATGCAATGGGTAAAAGGAAAGGCTGGTAAATAGAGGAAAGTTCCTTATGGATTTAGCATCTCCTGGACTGTGATGGGAAACACTCAGTGGTTCCACATACAAACTGAGAGGGGTGGGGGGGAGGAAGAGAGAGAGAGAACCCACATTTCTAAAAAGGATGTCACTTTCAAATTCACAAAGCCACTCCTGTGGGGTTCCTATCTTCCTTTCTTAGGAATAGAGAGATTGTTTCTCTGCCAGTAAAATCCCCCGAGGCGGGACTTCTTGCAACATCTGGATATTAGAATCAAGGAGCTCATCTAAATAATTCAAGAGAGGGAGCAGGGCACAGCAAGATAAGTCACATCCTCTGTTATTCAACATTCTCTTTGCCTTTCGGATGGAACAGGTGGGAGAAATGTCGAAGATAAATGTGGGAAAAGAAATATGTAAAAGAGGCTTTTCTCAAATCCTAATTGAAGTGACAGACACAATTCAGTGATATTTTAATATCTTCCTTCAGAATAGAATAGCAGCGTATGCCTTCCTCACACCCAGCTAGAAGGTCACAGTGCCCAAACATGCAGGTTTCTTGGGAAATTCACTGGGTGGTGGGTGACTCTGGCTTCCTTGTTTTCCGTGATGGGAAATAAGACTCTGCTTTCGACACTCTGTCTCTCATCAGGCCGGGGCGGGGCGGGGCGACAAAGCCACTGCCCTCATTACTGACAGCCTTCGCCAATCCGCCCACAAACAAGAAAAGCCTTAGCTGACTTGAAAATGACCTCTTTTCCCACTTAATTGCATTCAGCAGCAGAGGGGTGTAGAGATGAGATACAGGGAAAGATTCCATCTCTTTACTCTTCCTTCTCAAGGTAGAAAAAGTATTGTAGTTCAGGAGAACACATGCTGCTGGAGTAGCCAAAACACTGCCACCGCCACCCCCAGGCAGGGCACTGCACAAGGACCAGGGGGCTGGGACTAGCAGACCAGCCAGCCAGGTGGGTGTGAGCGCAGGGGACCCACACCCAGGGGTAGTCCCCTGAGGCTCCAGGTGAGGACCTGGGCAGCCAGGACCTGCCGAATCCGAATCCTCCACGGCAGGCAGGTCTTACTCTCTCTGCTTTAAACCAGGCCAGGACTCGCCCTGCCCCCCACTGGTCAGACTGGTTCTTCCTGAAGGGCACAGTGAGCAGGGGCACCTGTTCAGTCCCCAGAGTGGGGCATGCAGGAGGCAGCTGATCCATGATTCTCTCTCCTCACTGATGTTTGTATCTCTCTCCCTCTCCCTTCCTCTCTGAAATTAAAAAAAAAAAAAAAAAGTCTTGCCCAGGCCGGTTTGGCTCAGTGGATAGAGTGTTGGCCTGCAGACTAAAGGGTCCCAAGTTCAATTCTGGTCAGGAGCATATGCCTGGGTTGCAGGCTCAATCCCCAGTGGGGGGGCGTGCAAGAGGCAGCTGATCAATGATTCTCTCTCATCATTGATGTTTCTATCTCTCTCCTTCTTTCCTCTCTGAAATCAATAAAAATATACTTTAAAAAAAAGTCTTCATCAACAGGTGAATGGATAAGCAATATGTGGTTTACACACCAGATGGAAAGCTTTTCGGTCTAAAACAAGGAATGAAGTCTGACACCTACTACAACACGGCTGAACTCGGAAGACACTGCACTAAGTGAAATAAATAAGCAGTCACAGGACCGATACGGGATGATCCCACCTCCATGAGGTACCCTGAGTAGTAAAACTCATTAAGACAGAAGGTGGAGGGGTGGTGCCCAGGGGCTGAGGGACTCAGTGTTGAATGGGGAGAGTTTCAGTTTTGCAAGATGAGAAACATCTGGAGATGGATGGTGGTGACAGCTGTGCAATACTGTCATTGTCCTTACGCCACTGAACTAAAAACGCCCAGAACTGTACACTTGGTGTTATGCATATTTTACCATGATTTGAAAGAGAAAAAGAAGTCGGTGCACAGGGCTGTGTGGCCACGGGTCTCAGGCCTGCGGCTCCGGCTGCGGCTCCAAGGCTTCACGTCTAGAATGAGGAGCCTTTTCTGCAAGGGTGGGGCTCCCCCGGCCGAGCCCAGGCCAAGCCTGAGGAACTGTGTGATATTTTAATAGTCATTTCAGTTGACTACAAAAATACAGAGTCATGTAATAAAATTGCTTTTGCAGCACGGCAGAAATACTTAGCGAGAGATGAGAAATGCTTAGCGAGAGGCTGTGAAACCTATTTGCTTGCTTATAGAGTGGCTGCTGAATAGGACAAAAGCAGAAGATGATAAAAGGCAGGCAGGAGAGATTCTACCCCTGCAAATGCAACCACAATGCGCCTGCCATGATCCCCAGCAAGCAGGACCCTCTCGGGACCATTCTGAACACGTTGAGCAAAAAATTGACCCTTTCTCTACTATTTGTTCCTTTGCTTCACTTTTAATGCTTAAAGCTCCACCAGATTTGATATCAGCACACACGCATTTCCCTGCTAATCCCAGCTGCTGCATCTGACTCGCCCACAGCGTGCTCTAGAGCAGCCGTCACCAACCGGCGGTCCGGGAGGTCTGAAAGGTTGGCGACCGCTGCTCTAGATAAACACCTCCGCTGACCACTGCGAAGCCACAATACCCCTCCAACCCAATACAAATTATTTCCTCCACCAAGCAGCTTCCTAGGAAAATTCCCAACAACAAATCAGGGATATCCTACTTACACTATTCCCATGAGGTATTTCCCACAGGTATTTATTTGATGAGAAGGCTAAGGTCCTCACCATCACCACCATATCACCACCACCAGCAACAATAACAACACCATCACCTCCACCACCAACACCAACCACCACATCACAATTATCACAACCATCCATACCACCAACACCACCATCAACAATAACATCAGTACACCTCCACCAACACAACCATCATTACCACCAACACCATCACCACCAATAATATCAATACGCCTCCATCAACACAACCACCAACAACATCATCACCATCATGATCCCACCTCCATGAGTTTCCCTGAGTAGTAAAATTCATTGGGATTGAAGGTGGAGGGGTGGTGCCCAGGGGCTGAGGGACTCAGTGTTTAATGGGGAGAGTTTCAGTTTTGCAAGATGAAAAACATCTGGAGATGGATGGTGGTGACAGCTATGCAATACTGTCATTGTCCTTATGCCACTGAACTAAAAATGGCCAGAACTGTACACTTGGTGTTATGCATATTTTACCATGATTTGAAAGAGAAAAAGAAGTCAGCGCATGGGGCTATATGGCCACAGGTCTCAGGCCTGTGGATGTGGTTGCGGCTCCAAGGTTTCACATCTAGAACAAGGAGGCATCAACACAACCAGCATCACCATAACATCAATACACATCCAACACAACCATCATCACCATCAACACCAATAATATCAATACACCTCCATCAACACAACCAACACCATCAACAATAACATCAGTACACCTCCATCAACACAACCATCATCACCACCAACACAACCATCATTACCACCAACACCATCACCAACATCAATACACCTCCAACAACACAGCCATCACCACCACCACCACCACCACCACCACCATCACCACTAATGTCATCACAATTATCACAACCACCCATACTAACACCATCACCACCAATAACATCAATACACCTCCATCAACACAACCATCACCACCATCACCATCATCATTACTGTCTCCACTGTCACCACCATCAACCACACCATCACCACCATCATTGCAACCATCATTATCACAGTAAGAACCACAGCTAGTGTTCATTCTGCACTAAGACCAGCCAGGGCCCTTAAAACTTCCTGGACTTCCTCCTTTCACCCCATGCCAGCCCTAACAGCGTCCCCATTTCTGCACATAAAGCTCTGATCAAAGACCCGGGGAGTAGGCCGTGGGCATCATGTGACCTGTGGCTGGGAGAACAGCCCTCCCTCCGCTCCTCCTCGCAAACAAAGAGCAATTATGCTGTCGCCTGGGATGCCTCCTCTAGAGCCAGTTCCCCTTGGCATCAAAGGGGCTGTGACTGTGGACAGTGTCAGAGGCCCCATAGCCCTGACGGCAGGACGCCCTTGAGAATCATGAAATAACAATCCCACTGAGCCCGCAAACGGAGCCCCAGTCTGGAGGAGACACTGCCCTTCCGGTCACATCTGGCTAAGCTTCCCCTGCAGGCAGGTGCTCTCCCAGGCCTCCAAGGCCATCAGCCACCCCGTCCAGGTGTACCCCCAAGGCCCCAGGTGAGCACCCAGGGGCAGGTGGAGACAAACAAGACAAGATTCCTGCTCTGGGAGCTCACAACCTCAAGCCACTTCCCTCAAGCCACAACGGGGGTGTGACTGACCCAGGTTCACTGGGACAGAACTGAGTTTAAGCCAGGTCTCCAAAGCATGGCGCCTCCAGCCGCCACGGAGCTCTCCACCGGACCATGAGCTGCCATGCAGCTTCTCCAGATCAGCTAATGACCGACCGACCCCATGGGGCAGGTGTGATTACCATCGTCCCATCTCACGGGTGAAGGATTGAGGCCCAGGCATGTTGAGTTGCCTGCTCAGGGCCTCAGGTCTGGGAGGCGGGGACATGGGGTTTGGAGCAAAGCATCTGGGGAGTGTGTGTGTGTGCACGGCGGCAGCACATGGGGCGCCAGGCACCCTCCCCCTCCCTGGCGGCTCTCCCTCTGGCACCCCGAACAGCTCTTGTGAAAACAGGCGGAGAGATGTCAAAGCAAAAGTCACACAAAATATCACCTAACATCGCACAAGGACGTCACAAGCAAAGCTTGTCACCGAGTCCTTTTGAGGTGAAATATTCCCTAGAAATATCCCCCTCCAGGTCCTGCGACGATCCGTCACACTCCCACCTCTTCCCTTCTGACGGGAATTGATGGTTATTGCCCGAGGAGGACATCCACTACCCCACGCTCTTGTCACACGGGGATCCATCCGTGTCCTGGCTCTGCCCTGCGCCTCTGCAATAAAACAGGGAGCTACCAATCCTTGGGGACAGGGGGCCGAGAGGCCGAGCCAGCTCAGGTTCAAACGGAGTGTTTCTCTGCATCCATTTTCCTAGACAAACCACACAAACGCAGTAAAAATGCCATCGATGCTTCCTTACTTGAGAATGTGCTCCCTCCCGCCCCCCAAAAAAACCCTGCTTTAAGGGGTAAGGCTTTCTCACTGGGGTCATGTATGTGACCCTGGCGAAGGCCAGCTGGGGAAGGGAGACTTCTATGGCACCTGAGCCTCTGCCTCCCTCTCCTGTGAGGCTTAGGGGTTCCCTGCGTGAAGGGCAAGGGCCAGGTGGTCCCCACGCCTGAGCGTGGCACCACGTACAGTGGGCAGAGGTGGTGTGCGGAGGAGGGTGTAGAGGTGGTACCCACCCTGCCCCCAGGCTGCCTTCTGCACTCGGAGCCACTCTGCTGGGACCTGCCCAGGAGGAATCACCTGGGTTGGCCTGTGCCAGGGCCTGGCTGATAATAAATAAATGATAGATAAGTGGATAAACGGATAGATAAATCAATCAACAAACAAACCAACAAGCTCACACACAAAGGTCAGGCCCTGGCCTCAGGGGGACCACATCCCGAGGGCCTCTTCACAGGGTGGAGCTCCCTGTGGGGTCAGGCTGAGGGCCACCCCCTCCTGTGTCTCTGAGAACCTCCCCACTGGGCCCTAAACTCCTCTAGGACTCTGCTTCTAGGAACTGGCTTTGAAGTGGGAATTCTCCTGACAAAGAAGGAGATGCAATAACCGCCCCCCCCCACCTCCCTATGGGGAAGGAAGTGCAGCTGTAGTCTGAAAGGAGGGGAGGGAGGGAGGGAGGAGGGAAGGAGGGAGAGGGGCGCGGGGAGGGGAGTCCACCTTTCACACAAACCCAGAGACGGAAAGGCCTGGTCTGAGGTCACAGCAGAGACCCCGCCATCAGGAATGCAGAGCTGGCCCCACCACGCCGCCCTCAGCAGCGCCCTCTGGTCTCACGTGTGAGCAGCAGCTGGGACAGGGAGACACGACCTGGACCTAACCACGTGGCTGGTGACCAGCCTGAGAAGCATCCGAGGCATCTCACAGCTCATTCCACAGGCCAGGAGCCGGCAGCAGCCCAGCTCTCTGGCCTGTCCCAAGGCGGGAACAAGCGTTGATCTAGTGACAGGGCAACAGCGGGAGAGGTGGTGTCCCAGAGAACACTCAGCTGGGCCCCAGAACACCCTGGGGAGGCGGGGAGCCTGGGGCGTCCACCCCACACCCGCAGGGCAGGGCAGGGCAGGACCTGCTCCTGATAACCCCGTACAGGCATCCTGCAGCCGGGATGCCCTGACCTGCGCCTCCCGAAGGACCACCTTTCCACTCGAGAATGAATCTTTCTTTTCCCAAAGGGCATCTCCTTGCTATCGCAGTGCCTGCGACGGAGGTGCTGTGTGCTGGCGCCTGTCCCACGAGGGTCCCCAGCAGGCAGCTCCCTGTGCGGTGGCCCAGGCGTGGGCAGGACCCTGTGCTGGGCACCCCCAACAGCCTGATGGGATGGGGTCCCCAGGACATCCCAAAGGTGAGGACGCGAAACTCAGAGACGGGGAGAGACAGACTTCCAAGAAGGCCCACCAACCCCCTCCTCCCAGGGCCCATGTCCTGACACGCCCCTCCCACGATGTGGGCTGGACCCAGTGACTCCCTTTCAGCCAACAGAGTATGGGAGACGATAGGATGTAGCTTCCGTCATTAGGTCAGAAGAGGCGCTGGCGCCCGGCCAGTGTGGCTCAGTGGTTGAGCATCAACCTATGAACCCAGCTGTGGCAGTGTAACTCCCAGTCAGAGCACAGGCCTGGGTTGTGGGCTTGATCCCCAGGAGGGGGCGGGCCGGGGGCAGCTGATCAGTGATTCTCTCTCCCTCTCCCTTCCTCTCTGTAACCAAAAAATGTAAGTCTTTAAAAAGAGGGTCTGGCTTCTCTCTCAGTTTGCTCTTGTTGACACAAACCAGCTGGAGCGTGAACTGCCTTAGAGTGAGGCCCTGGCCACTGAGGCCCTGCCCACGGGCACTGCGGGAGCCTGGAAGCGGAGCTGAGAGGACCTCAGCCCACAAGCGGCCTCAGGAGGGACCCAGGGGTGCAGGGGCCAGGGAAGCCACACCCCATTTCCAACCCAGAGCTGAGACATTACACTTGTTTTAAGCCCGATCTCTCTCAGGGCATGTGTTCTAAGCAGCAACTAAGACTGAGATGAGCTGGAATGCCTCAGCCGGACCTCACCTCTGACCTCCCCGCCGCACCATGCCCTCCCAGCCCAACCTCTGACCCAGCCAGCACCCTCAGGCTCCAGCACTACAGGTCAGACACCTCCTGGCAAAGGACAGCCTGCCTGTCTGTCTGTCCCTCCAGGCCATCTCCTCCTCCCCGCCGGCGGCCTTGGCTCTCCCTCCTGGCTTCCTGCCCGTCAGTCCCTTCAGATGATGTTCTCGGGGTTCTGTGGCCTTACTCCTCCTCCCTCCTCAGATGCCCGCGCAGTCCCCTGTGCCAGCTTCCCTCACCCTCCTCGACTCCCAACGCTGTAAACCGTGCCCCGGTCAACCCGGCCGTCCCTGGGGCTGTCCGTTCGCCCTTCCAAAGGGAGGCAACTGCTCATCACTGAACCCAACAGACGCCTCCCCAATGTCTGTCACAAGCAACGCCCGGTGCCCCCCGGGAGCCACCCTTCCCAGGACCCGTCCCAGACACAGCACGCCTCCCTGCCCCTCCCCTCACCATCAACCAGTCACAGCATCCTGTCCTGTCTCCCTTCTCTTCTCAACTCCATCTGCTTCCCCAGGTCCGACAGCCATCCCCCGTCCAGCCCCCCATCGGGTCTCACCTGGATTGCTACCTCCTGACCTCCTTCCACCCCCCTCCCCGCGTCCCCCCTGCCCCCCAGCTCCTTCCTCCTTCCCGTCCTACATGCACAGCCCGTAGATCTTTCTACAACGGAGCTCGATGGTGTTCCTCACCAGCTCCACACCCTCAGTAACTACTCACTGCTCTGGGGGGAGAGTCAGATTCCTCGGGGAAGCTCATGAAGACACAGCCTACCTATCCTGCCTCATCACGCACCTCGCTCCAGCCTCCCCCCACCCTCAGAAGAATCTAGACCAAACTTCAAAGTCGAAATCATTCTTTGTGCCTCCGGATACATCTATGCTACTCCTGCCTACCCTTCCTCATCTCATTAACTGACACCTATTCTTCAAATCTCCCACTAACTGCCTCTTCTGCCAGGAAGCCTTCCCTGATTGCCCTTTCTCCCTCCTAGCATTTACCACACGGTACCCCTGAGCTTAGACCAGTGACTGGCATTTGGTAGGCACACGTGGTAAACATGTACTGAATATATAAATTTAGCCAAATCCATGAATGGCCAGAAGCGTAAATAAACTTAGTAGGCGCTTGCACCTGCTAACTCAGCCCTATTGCCATGACCACTATTATTACCTCCATTTGACTGACACAGAAACGGAGGCACAGGAAGGCTGACCTGCCGAAGGTCACCCAGCCAGTAAGTCACGGAGCTGGGATTTCACCCCCGTCAGTCTGGCTCCAGAGCCTGCGCTTCTGATCCCTGGAAAAGTAGCCCCTCAAAGCACGTAAAGCCGTCAGGTTCAAAGAAGGTCTTAAACCTTTTATTTGTTTGTTTTTAATGATCATTTCAAGATGAAAAAGGAAGGGAAATCGATGTTTTTGAGGATAGTAATTAAAATCACAAGTGCTCATGAGAGCTAAAGGATCGATAGTGAGGTTGCGAAACGTTTCATCCACGTAAGTGCTTTCTGGAAAGAAACGCCTTGTCAATAAGGACCCAGCCAGAGGCCCCGCCAGCTGCCCCTTCCTGCCAAGGCGAGCTTCCCAGCAGCCAGCGCGGCTCCCGGTTAGTGAAGCGTGCGCTGCGGGCATTTACAGGAAAAGTCAGCGTGAGGCTTCTGTGCTTCATGGGGCCCGGAGCCCAGGGCGGCTGAGCCCTGGAGCCGCTCCTTCCATTAAGGCGACTTCCTGCAAGTCCGCCGTAAGAGGCCGCATCACCCCTGACTCTTCCTTTCAAGACTTATTTCCACTGTAACATCAGGCCACCTGCTCCCAACTGCACCGACCACCCCACCTCCACCAGGAGCGGGAAGTGGGCTTCGCTCCACTGAAAACAAACAAACGGAGAGGGGCTCAGCCCCCCCGCTCCCAGCGCCCATCACCCAGCGGGGCTCAGGAAGCAAACATCACACAGGCGGGCATGCAGTCTCCTGACCCTCCACTCCTCAAGGGCCTGGCATCCGCACCCAGACACTAGACAACGGGCTCAAAGGCCATGCCCAGCCCCGCACGCCTGGCTCCGCGCTGAGCACCAGCCTATGCACCAGGCGATCATGGCTCCCGGCTCAATCCTCAGTGTGGGGTGTGCAGGAGCAGCCCTTCCATCGTTCGCTCTCGGCCATGATGTTTCACTCTCCCCCCCGCCCATTCCTCTCTGAAATCAATAAAAATACATATATTATTTTTAGATTAAAATAAAATAAAATAAAGAGAAATCATGCTCGGAACCCCTGCCTGTGATGTCCTCCCCTGGGACTCTGAGCTGTCAGCGCCTCAGCTGCAAAGGCTGCTGGAGGAAGGAGAGTGTTTTCCAGGAAAGTTGGGGGCATGGGATCAGGCAGGTGAGCCCACACATCCCGGGGGCCTGTGGGTTCACTGTTTTGTTGGTGGGTTCTTGGTGGGTTGATTGATTTTTTTTTTATGTGTTTGTGTTTAAAAGCATGAGTAGAGTCAAAACTAGCAGCATAAAAGGAACATTGCGGGGGGGAGGGGAGGACATTTTCATCAGGATTTAGATGTATGCAACCTACACACAAAATGCCATCTCATTTATCTGTTAATTTTTTTAAATATATATATTTGTATTGATTTCAGAGAGGAAGGGAGAGGGAGAGAGAAATAGAAACACCAATGATGAGAGAGAATCACTGACCGGCTGCCTCCTGCACGCCCCACACTGGAGATGGAGTCTGCAACCCGGGCCTGTGCCCTGCCCGGGAATCGCACTGTGACCTCCTGGTTCCTGGGTTAATGCTCAACCCCTGGGCCGCACAGGCCAGGCTGTCTGTTTCTTTGTGGGGCTTCTTTACACGGACTGGCACCTCCTCTCACAGAGGCAGAGTGCCCGCCACCCAACTTCCTCTTCCTCACTGTCCCCCGGATCCCAGTATAAAACCAACAAGCTCCTACAGTTTCTGAGGACATGCCCTCTGGCCTCATCGCAGGGCAGACAACCCAACCCAGCGACATCGCGAAGCATGTCCCTCCAGACAACAACCCCAGCGCATCACTGCACCAGCAGGGCCGGAGACACTGCACGGAGAGAGGTGAGAGCACAGCCCGCAGCTACTCGGCGGTTGACCGTCTGTCTGTGTTCTCGTGTGTACGGTCCCAGGGTCACCCTCCCGAGAGTGATGTTGGTGAGTTGAGGGAGCTCATAGCAGAGTCCCTACCATTCAGTAGACAAGTGGGTCCCCTGAGAAGACAACTGCTGTTTGTTATGGCAACTGCAGTTCTCGTCAATAAGATCCTCGTTTCACGTGAGGCACTCATTCCGCGAGCCCTGGCCGGCCCCCGGCGCTGGCTCCCGGGTCATTTGGAGCGAGAGCGTGTTTGCTGAAATAGGGGCTCTGAGGAATCGCCTTGAGTATGAGGTGCCCAGACCCTCCGTGCTGTGCCATGAGGAAAACCGCGCTGGTTTGAAAGAATAGCAGGGGTGGCAGGACCTCCACCTCCAGGGCCGGCTCTTCCTAAATGGTTCTCAGGCAGCTCCCAGCCATGCAGCCGACACCAGGAAGCAAGGCCCGGCCCGGAGCCCTCAGGTGCCCGGGGTGAGCACCGCTCCCCCAAACGTGCTCAGCTCACAGGTCCATTGCTTGCAGGTCACTAAGGCGACAAGGAAACGTCCAAATTAGAGGCAAACGTGCCACAGAAGGAGGCCTTTCCACAGGCGAGGACATGAATTGTGCCCACTTTCGCCTCTTTCTCGCCTCTTAGCTGTCTTCCCGAGACTCTGCTGCTGCAGGCCCAATCCAGGGTGTGTGCGTGGGACAGCCTGGGCCCTGGACCCCCCCTCCCACCCCACCGCAGGGCGATGGACCCCAATAAAGCTATTCTTGCCTGAGCAGGGACGGCTCAGGGCTTGGCTCATGTTAACGGTTGGGGCGCATGCCCGGCTTTGGGGCTTGATCCCCAGTGAGGGGCACACAAGGGGCAGCCAATCAATGATTCTCTCTCTTCGCTGATGTTTCTGTCTTTCCCTCCCTCTCCTTTCCTGTCTGAAATCAACAAAAATATATTTAAAAAAATAATAATAAGGCAATTCTTTGTGCTTGTCTTTGATTTTACACTAACGGTCTTATTCTTTGCAAGTGGGAACTCCTGCCTCTGTTGGGGAAGACTTGGAAGACCATCTTAACCTACAGGAAGTACACACAACACAGCTCTGGGTGGTTCCTACATGTTAAGCAGTTGGGGGGGAAACTCAAAAATAGTTCCTGACGTGCAAACACGTTGCAGAATGCCACTGCTGCTGTGCACCCATCAGTTCCGCAGGAGCACGCCCCGCTCCTGCACGGGCCCCAGGTGGCTGCGTGGTGCTGTGGCGGCAGCAGTGATCGCCGCAACAGAGGCGAAGGCCTGAAAACGTGCCGTCCGGCCTTCCGCGGACAGGGCTTCCCAGCTTTTTCCAGAACAGCCCCAATTTCACACGTTCAACCGCAGCATTCCCACAGGTCACCCGGAGGTTTGGGAATTTTAACGTCAGCCTCACTCATTCCACGCAGAGGTAGCGACCAGCCCTGCACCAGGCACGGTCCCTGTCCTCCCGGGGTTTCCACTTTGACAGTGGACACAGCCCAATACCCAGGCGGCCGCAGTGCTGCCTGCAACCTTGGACTCTCACACACAGGATGCCGTAGGCCGCACACAGTAGGGCTACTTAACCAGACTGAGGCAGTGTCTGGGGCTCCCCAACGCTTGGGAGATCAGAGGGAAGAGGGGCAGAGAGAAGAGGGAGAGGGTGGAGGAGGCAGGAGGTGCAGGTGAGGCCGACAGGACAGGACTCTGGCCAGCTCACCCAGGGCAATGCCCGGGGCAGCCTCGGAGGCCGGCCAGGCTGGGCGAGCCCTGCAGGCCCTTTGAAGAACCGGCCCCCACTCGACCTCCCCAGGCAGGTGCTTCTCCTAAAAAGCGGCCACAATTCCCGGGGGCTACGGCGATCAGAGCTCTAGCCTCCTGCCCCACCCAGTGGGCTGCACAGTCTCCCACACCCAGCACAGTCCACACTAAAGCCACACGAGCATGTATCAGACACCCATGACACATACTAATCGTACGACGGTTCTTCAGCTTCACGTGGTTAAGCAGAAAACGGCAGATGAAAACCGGCAGCATCCCATCAGGCTGCCCACGTGGCTACAACGTGCCAGTCCACACTCCTAAGGGAACGGGCACGCTTCCCACGTCCTTATCGCGCCCTATGCCGGTGACAGCTCCACCAGGGACCAGGCAAACGGAAGCCCTGAAACCACGAGGCTGCACACCTGCAGCTACTCCACTACTGGGTGTCAGCCGACGCTGAAGAGTAAAAATTACATCATTTAAAAACACGAATGAAAACTCAAATCCAATAAATTCCACACCAGCCACACAACGCTCCTGAGCCACACACCACGTCGCCCCAGCAGGTGGGCAGACAGATAAAGCGACGCCCGTCGCCTCTGCAGGAATGAAACCTGGGACCCAGCGTGGATTTAGTTGCTGCCCAGGCTTGCTCCGATTTATCGCCCCACGCCAGGTAACCTGTTTTTTCAAAACAAGATAAAGTTAAAACTCAACTATGGGCACTTGCAGAATTTATCAGGCCTGGACCCTAAATGCCGCCCAGGAGGATCAGGAAAACGTAAATCCAGGGGGCGCGTGGCCTCTCTCGGAAGCTGGGGTCTGTCACGGAGCCAGGGTGAGGCAGGAGCTGTCTGCTCAAGGTCGCGGCTGAGCATCTGCGTTTACCACACAGAGGCATCCCTCTGCCTCCAGCTGGGGTGCTTCTCCTTGGTCAGACATGCACCTGACCAGGGGGTTTGGGGCAATGAAAACCTAAATTCTATGAAGGTGCAAAGATGAAATCCAGGCTCGTGTGGAATGAAGGCCACAGTGTGGAGAGAAAACGCGACGCCTTCAATTTCACGCACCCGATCGGGGCTGGAGAGTCTGTGGCCTGAGGTTCGAGCCCCATCACCTACAAACACGAGGCTCTCGAAGAAAAACATCGTCACGTATACCTGGATGACATCCTCACTTCCCTGCATTCTGTCCTCCTCCCCCACGAACACAGAGTGCCCGGGGAGCAAGGGTGCCCCTCCATTCCTTTGATTCCTGTCCTAGACCAGCAACGGGACATGCAGCCTCAGCAAACGCCTCCTGCAACATCCAGGAAGGTCAACGATGCTCACAGAATCACCACAGAAGCCTCCATCCTTGACTCCTTAACTTACAGCAGAGGAGGAAGTGACCCTGTCCCGTCCCCCCCCCCACACCTAGGAACAGGGCTGGTTTTGACCTGGGTCCTCCGTCCTCCAGGCCCCTCCCTCCTCCAGGCCCCTCCCTCCTCC